>JAODGE020013850.1:0-11294 GCA_027574965.2 Ecitophya simulans | reverse complement strand
ACCGACGAGTGTCCCACGTGCCCGGTTTGCGCTTCCCGCGCCGGTTCGCTCGCGAGCAAGTCTTGCGCTGCTCTGGGAATCGTTTGCACTCCGACGGGCCCGCCGGATCAAGCACCTCCTTTCGCGCCAGTCGCGCCTCAGCAAGCCGACAAACCCGTCCAAGTCTTCACCGCTCTCGTCAGCTGCGACACCCAATACGTTTGTAATCCCACGGACCGCTTTCCAAGCATTCTTGACTTTTCCCAGAAACCGCTGCCGCTCCCGATGAAGAGCTACCACGGCCGGCCGACCTGCGACTTTCCCTGTAAGCCCACCTCCATCCTCAAGACCGATAAGCCCCCGTCCAGGAATTTCAGCGCCGCTGCGCCCAAATCGGTTGTTGCTTGTGGTCGTGCTGCGAGCGATCGAACGCACTCAAGTTGATTGTCTGTCCGTAGGCGAGCATGAGGAAGGAATCCGACACGATGGGCGAGCTCGACGTCCCCAACGACAAGTACTATGGCGCTCAGACCGTACGATCGACCATCAACTTTCCCATTGGCGGGGAATTTGAAAAAATGCCCGTGAGTCATAGCTGTTATTATAGATATTTGCCTACGGGCATTTCATGCATGTGATGTAATCAAACGCGTTGCACAACATCCTCAACGTTACGCTCAACTGGCTTGCGATTGAAGAATTAAAGTTTGTTGCTTTATTGTTTATCTAGTACCCGGTTATTATTGCAATGGGCACACTGAAAAAGGCGGCGGCCATCTGCAACGTCGAGTTCGGCCTGGACCAGGACCTCGCCGACAACATCGTCAAGGCGTGCGACGAGGTGATCAGCGGCAAGCTGTACGCCGACCACTTTCCGCTGGTCATCTGGCAGACCGGCTCGGGCACGCAGACGAACATGAACACGAACGAGGTGGTCGCCAACCGCGCCATCGAGATGATGGGCGGCGAGCTCGGCTCCAAGAAGCCGGTGCATCCGAACGATCACGTCAACAAGTCGCAGAGCAGCAACGACACCTTTCCGGCGGCGATGCACATCGCCACCGCCGTCGAGATCGAGTGCACGCTGATGCCCGGCCTGAAGATGCTGCACGAGAGCCTCCACTGCAAGGCGGTGGAGTTCGAGAAGATCATCAAGATCGGCCGCACGCACACGATGGACGCCGTGCCGCTGACGCTCGGCCAGGAGTTCAGCGGCTACGCGACGCAAATCGAGTACGGCATCGAGCGCGTCAACGCCTGCCTGCCGCGGCTGTACATGCTCGCGCTCGGCGGCACCGCCGTCGGCACGGGTCTGAACACGCGCATCGGCTTCGCCGAAAAGGTGGCCGCCAAGATCGCCGACCTCACCGGCCTGCCGTTCGTCACGGCGCCGAACAAGTTCGAGGCGCTCGCCTGCCACGACGCCATCGTCGAGGTGTCGGGCGCGCTGAACGTGCTCGCCTGCTCGCTGATGAAGATCGGCAACGACATCCGCTTCCTCGGCTCGGGGCCGCGCTGCGGCCTCGGCGAGCTCGCGCTGCCCGAGAACGAGCCCGGCAGCTCGATCATGCCCGGCAAGGTCAATCCGACGCAGTGCGAGGCGCTGACGATGGTCGCCGCCCAGGTGATGGGCAACCACGTGGCGTGCACGATCGGCGGCTCGAACGGCCACTTCGAGCTCAACGTCTTCAAGCCGATGATGGTGGCGAACGTGCTGCGCTCGATCCGGCTCATCGGCGACTCGTGCAAGACCTTCACGCAGCACTGCGTCGACGGCATCCAGGCCAACGAGGACAGGATCAAGAAGATACTCAACGAGAGCCTCATGCTGGTCACGGCGCTGAATCCGCACATCGGCTACGACAAGGCCGCCGCCATCGCCAAGACGGCGCACAAGGAGGGCACCACGCTGAAGGAGGCGGCGCTCAAGCTCGGACACCTCACCGAGGAGGAGTTCAACAAATGGGTGCGTCCCGAGGACATGTTGGGACCCAAGTAAAGTAATCACGCGCCGCGCACATCGTATCACGAATTTTCAAACGAATACTTTCTAATAAACCATTTTTGTTACATGCGGCGTACTTAATTTATTAATGTGTACATAAATTCGATGCGAATGAGCCATCATCTCACTGTTAAATAAACTCGTTTATATTTACGATGCAACTTTTAAGCGACATTATTTCGTAGATTTTTGCGGATCGATAAAATTTTCCGCTTCTTTCACGTCCATTTCTAAAGGTTTGTCATGCTTCTTCCCGAGTTTCTTCTTCAACCAATGCACCACATCACTGACGGTGTCCGGATCCACTTTGGCGTCGGTTTCTTTTCGTGTGCATAAAGACACCAAAATGCCCACGACGATTGTAAGAATTGTTCCGATACATGTGTAATAATAATGAGTAATTTTGAATAACACAAATATGTCGTTTTCGGCAGTGCTAAAATAAACAATCGAAAAGTTTGGTTTTCTATTGTTAGCACATGTGTACTTACTCGAAATTAGTTGTTTCTACAATGTTGACGGTGCCGTTACATCCTTCAATTGATACTGGCTTTGGTTCATAGTGCAAATTACCTCCAATCTGATGCACTTGATTGCCTCCTATTATGAACGTCATGATCGAAATCGACACGATACTTCCATAAAGTGCTCCCTACAATGTTTGCAATGAAGTCTGCAACAGTGTTTCTACGATTCCCGACGTACCTTGGCGTTGGCGACGGGAAAGAACATCCCCAGCGTAAATAAGCCCAAAAGAGGACCATTGGTGATACTGTTCAGGGCGACATTGACCGGAACGATGCTCCCCATGTGCTCCACGACGTAGACCAACGCAGTGCTCATCGCTCCGATCAGCACGACGAGAAGTTTCAATATGTTGCTGACGGTCTTCTCGCCCGCGGTCGGCGGGACGAGAGGACCGACGAAGTCCTCGTACACCGAAGCTGCCAAGCTGTTCATGCACGCGGAGAGCGTGCTGGAAATTAGTGCGAGTATGTATTCGTAATATAGATTGTACACGTTTGATCAATCAGTCGCACCTCAATGCGGCGCTCAGAATTCCCGACAGGAACAAGCCAGCGAGTCCCGGAATCGCCGTCGCCACCTCCATCACGTAGAAGGGCAGCACCTGATCGTGCTTCGTTATCTTTCCGGCCGTGAACGGGTCGCACCGGTGGTAATTGGCGTACATTATCAAACCGATGCCGAGGACCAGCGTGAGGATGAAGAACATTCCGACGTAGAACAAGGCGGTGGCTCTGAAACGTACAATGCCGAGGTTGATTCGATTTGTTTTATTTGAGGACTCTCAACTAGCAATATTGTTGGTTTTAGTTCTGTTAAATTTGTCGTCTTCTAGTTTCAAGTTTGAATGTTCTTAGAAAGACTTAAGTAATGAGTGTTTAAATTTGCATAAAATTTGATTATTTGCCTATCTACAACACGTATGTTAACAGTAGTATAGGTAAACCGGATTTTTGGAGTGAGGAGTCACGTGAGCTGCGCAGAGGCGCTCTATTGGTTGAATTTGACAGCGGTCATTTTTAGGCGGTAAATTTAAATACCAACAACGACAACAGTTGAAACAACAGACAACCAATGTTGTTTTTCTGTTGTCTCTCTGTTGTCTTTCTGTGTTTTTCTG
Source organism: Ecitophya simulans (assembly GCA_027574965.2). Taxonomy (NCBI): domain Eukaryota; kingdom Metazoa; phylum Arthropoda; class Insecta; order Coleoptera; family Staphylinidae; genus Ecitophya; species Ecitophya simulans. The sequence goes on along the minus strand of JAODGE020013850.1, from coordinate 7,665 downwards.
TTGCCTTTTTGTTGTTGTTGTTTGATCTGTGAGGAGTCACGTGAGCTGCGCAGAGGCTTTCTATTGGTTGAATTTGACAGCGGTCATTTTTAGGCGGTAAATTTAAATACCAACAACGACAACAGTTGAACCAACAGACAACCAATGTTGCTTTTCTGTTGTCTCTCTGTTGTCTTTCTGTGTTTTTCTGTTGCCTTTTTGTTGTTGTTGTTTGATCTGCGATGAGTCACGTGAGCTGCGCAGAAGCTTTCTATTGGTTGAATTTGACAGCTGTCATTTTTAGGCGGTAAATTCAAATACCAACAACGACAACAGTTGAAACAACAGACAACCAATGTTGTTTTTCTGTTGTCTTTCAGTTGTCTTTCTTTGGTTTTACTGTTGCCTTTTTGTTGTTGTTGTTGTTGATCTGTTGTCGTTGTTGATAATTAAATTTACCGCCCAAAAATGACGGTTGTCAAAGTCAACCAATAGGTTGAATAGCCCATGTGACCTCCAAATTTCAGAAGGCGCATGTTTAGGCTTTTTTAAATTAACATGGAAAATTGCGCTCGAACCTGCCTATTTATGCTACTGTTAACATTTGTAACCTTCAACAATGCTGTGGAGCGAACATTTTAGAATCAAGACCAACCGATTTGTGGCAAAAGGACAAACTGATAGAACGGTGGTAAGGGATCGTTAGCATAGCGGAGAAAACATAATTCATTAAATTATCTTTATATTTGATGGCGAACAGTCGAATTTATAATAAAGGATAAAACGCTCAATATTTATGACGTCACCAAATAGAATTCAAGTTTTTACTGAATTTTCTCATCTCTGCTTAAAAAGATTAAAAATGTGGATGATAAACCGTTCATTACTTATTACTCAATTGTTTAAAGATTTTCAGTTAAAATTAGGCCACGCTAACAAATCAAAACTTATGTTATACTTTTTACCGAACCTCCCCTACCTACTTTTTAACGTGTTGCGTCGAAGGTAGCGAAAGAAACTTCTGCACGAAACTCTGATTAATCGCAATGTACGCGAAGCCGTTGAAGAAGAATCCAATTAGAGTGGCCCAGACGGTGTCGCGTTTGGTGGGATCTATATCAAAACTACATCAAAGATTTTAAGTATCACGTTAGCTTTGTTTTCTTACTCTCTTACTCTAAGTCCAAACGCTGACCACGTTCCGCTCTTCTGTACGCTTCGTCGTATCCTCCGACGCCTTTGACTCCTTGATAGAATACGCCGACGATCGACCCGATCATAACAACGAACTGGAGCGTGTCCGTCCACACCACCGCCTTCAAGCCACCGATGGTAGTGTAGAGAATGCACACTCCGCACACCAACGGCGTGATATAATGGACATTAATCTGCGTTGCTGAAAATTATTCGCCGAATATTTAAAAATCTTTTAAAAATTGCAGTCATGCCTTGTAGGGATGTCAAAAATATATCGATATATCAATATAACCATATTTTATTTTTGTTTTAATGATATTTTATTTTTTGATATATCGATATAACAATATTAAATTTTGACTATCGAAACGGTATAAAAGTCGGTATGTTATTACCAATCTTTAATATATATATATGGAACAGAGTTGTCAATATCATACCGAAACACAAAGAATCAATTCTTGACAATTTCAGATTCTATTTAAAAGCGAGCACGATATATCGATATATCGCTATTTTTCTTCTGTTCTAACGATATTTTCTGTCGATATTTTATTTTTTGTTATATCCATATACCGATATAAAATTTTAACTCTTGAAACGGTATAAAAGTCGATATTTTTTAAAGAAATTCTATTGCAGTTGCAATTGCAGATTCTATTTAAATGCGAGCACAATTTATCGATATATCGATATGTTTCTTCTGTTCTAACGATATTTTTTGGTGATATTTTTGGATATATCGATACAACGATATTAAATTTGGATTATCGAAACGATATAAAAGTCAATATTTTTTTACCAATTTTTAATATATATACATATATGGAAACGAATTGTAAATATCATATTAAAACACAAAGAATCGATTCTTGACAATTTCGAATTCTATTTAAAAGCGAGCGCGATATATCAAAATATCAATATTGTCCTTTTGTTTTAACAATATTCTTGGGCAAATATTTTTTATCGCTGTATTGATACGACATTAAATTTGGACTATCGAGAGGGTATAAAAATCGATATTTATTTTACCAATTTCTAATATATATATGAAACTAAATTGTAAATATCATCCTGGAACACAAAGAATCGATTCTTGACAATTTCGGATTCTATTTAAAGGCGAGCGCGATATATCAATATATCGATATTGTCCTTTTGTTTTAACAATATTCTTGGGCGAATATTTTTTTTCGCTGTACTGATACGACATTAAATTTGGACTATCGAGACGGTATAAAAATCGATATTTATTTTACCAATTTCTAATAGATATGAAACTGAATTGTAAATATCATCCTGGAACACAAAGAATTGATTCTTGACAATTTCGGATTCTATTTAAAAGTGAGCGCGATACATCGATATTTACCTGCTGTTTTAACTATATATTTTGGCGAAATATGACGATATTAAAATTGGACTATCGAAATGGTCTAAAAGATGATATATTTTTTACCAATTTCTAATATATATATATATGCAACCGAGTGGCAAATATCATACAGAAACACAAAGAATCAATTCTTGACATTTCAGATTCTATTTAAATGCGATATATCGATATTGTTTTTTTAATCATTTATATATCGATATCGATATCATTTTTTACATTTCCCACAAATCGCCGAATACCTTGAGCGAGAGCCAACGCCGGTATGTACACCACGATCGGCAAATATAGGAACGTGTTGAGGACGTACAAGCCGGACGCGAACAGGCGCGTCGTTCTGTCGAAACGCAGCATGAGATATTCGTACGCGCTGACCACTCGCAGTTTGTAGAACACGGGGATGTACACGAAGCACGTGACGACGCACACCGGCAACAGGACGAACGCGTAGAGATAATACGTGGCGCCGAATCGGTAGATGTCCGTGGGAACGCCGAGCAGCGTGATGCCGGAAATGTTGCTGGAAATGCGGCTCGCGTTTAGCGGCACGTTTGCGTTCGGCGCAATTCGCCCGCGCGAGACGACGTTACCTCGCCACCAGGGACACGCCGACGGGGACGGCCGCCATCGTCCTGCCGCCCAGCAGGTACTCCGAGGCGGTGTCCTGACGGCCGCAACAGCCGAAGTACAATCCGATGAGCACGCTCGAGGACAACATGGCGAGACAGAGCGCGTGGTCGATCCACGCGAACGTCACGTGCGGATTCTCATAGGACGCGCTGTCTGTCGTACTTAGGTTCATATTCGACACGTTTTGCCGCACCTCGAACTACATTCTGTCACCTAGAGCATCACACACGCGTGCATCGCTTGGTGTCGCAGATTTTTGTGTTTGCTCTGTCGCGTAATCGGTGGAAATGTCCAAGGACATTAAGAGCGTAAATCAACGCGTTTGCAGTGCAACATTTTTTCGGTCTCTATCTTGAACCCGTTTCAGCGCGTGCACGTTCCAGACGAAATTGTAATAAGGTAGTTCATTGGAGCATACTCAGGATTTTGCTTTCAGGATGAATGGCAAACGTATTACTGATCATAATGTGGCGGAATGTGGAACTGTAACGGGATAGTACTTATTGCGTTAATTAGTTATAAAGCAAAAGTCAAGAACAACGTACCGAAATATTAACAACATTATTTAAATTAAAATATGCATGGAATTTAATTTATTCTATTAATCTAATTACAATATTGTTCGAGATAGGTTGGGCAAACATCGCTGGAAGTCTTACAGGACATCTCGATGAGTGCGTTTAGAAACTGTTTTGAAGAATGGAAGAATCGTTTGGAGAATTGCGATGTGGTTAATGGCGAAGACTTTGAAGGTGATCAACAATTGCTGTTAACATATTGAGAAATAAAGAAGTTATGACAAATTTAGAAAATGGAAAGAGGTACCGCTTTGCTAATTTGCCAAAAATCATGCATTCGATTTAATATTTTTAAGCGATTTCACGGAAAATATTAATCGTAGACAGAGTCGGTTAGTGTTATTACAATCTACGTTCATTGTGGCGTATATTAAGCTTGTTTAATTGATTTTTAAGATTTAGCCATTTTTGACAAAATTAGTTAAAAATCGCATGTAATGTTAACGTGTTTAAGCAATATTTCAACTAATATTAACACTAGACAAAATGGTTAGTGTTATTAGAATCTACGTTCAATTTTGTGTCGATTAAGCTAGATTTTTATATTTTGAAACATTATCTCGACTAATATTAACTCTAGACAAAAGTGCTTAGTACCATTCGAATCAGCGTTCAATTCTGCGTCGATTTAGCTAGTTTAATTGGATTGTTATATTTTGCAATTTTTTGAAAAAGTGAAAAGAGGTACCTCTTCTCACATTTGCCAAAAATCGAATGCAATGTCAAATCAGTCACATTATCTCAACTAATAATAACTCTAGAGAAAATTACTCAGTACCATTCCAATCTACGTTTGATTCTGAGTTGATTGGGCTAGTTTAATTAGATTTTTAATTTTAGCAATTTTTTGAAAAAATCGAATGCAATGTTAAATTAGTGGAATATTACTTTGCAAAATATTAACACTAGACAAATTTGCTTAGTACCATTTGAATCTACGTTCAATTCTGCGTCGATTAAGCTAGTTTAATTGGATTTCTATATTTTGCAATTTTTTGAAAAAGTGAAAAGAGGTACCTCTTCTCACATTTGCCAAAAATCGAATGCAATGTTAAATCAGTCAAACATTATCTCGGAAAATATTCACTCTAGACAAATTTGCTTAGTACCATTTGAATCTACGTTCAATTCTGCGTCGATTAAGCTAGTTTAATTGGATTTTTAATTTTAGCAATTTTTTGAAAAAGAGAGAAGAGGTACCTCTTCTCACATTTGCCAAAAATCGAATGCAATGTTAAATCAGTGAAACATTATCTCGGAAAATATTAACTCTAGACAAATTTGCTTAGTACCATTCGAATCTACGTTCAATTCTGCGTCGATTAAGCTAGTTTAATTGGATTTTTAATTTTAGCAATTTTTTGAAAAAGTGAGAAGAGGTACCTCTTCTCACATTTGCCAAAAATCGAATGCAATGTTAAATCAGTGAAACATTATCTCGGAAAATATTAACTCTAGACAAATTTGCTTAGTACCATTCGAATCTACGTTCAATTCTGCGTCGATTAAGCTAGTTTAATTGGATTTTTAATTTTAGCAATTTTTTGAAAAAGTGAGAAGAGGTACCTCTTCTCACATTTGCCAAAAATCGAATGCAATGTTAAATCAGTGAAACATTATCTCGGAAAATATTAACTCTGGACAAAATTGCTTAGTACCATTTGAACCTACGTTCAATTCTGCGTCGATTAAGCTATTTTAATTGCATTTTTAAATTTTGCAATTTTTTGAAAAAGAGAGAAGAGGTACCTCTTCTCACATTTGCCAAAAATTGAATGCAATGTTAAATTCGTCAAACAATATCGCGAACAGTATTTATTTTAGAGAATATTGCTTAGTGCTATTCGAATCCACGTTTAATTCTGCGTCGATTAAGTTGTTTAATTTGATTTCAAAAATTTGCCATTTTTGCCAATTTTTGTAAACTTTATGAGTTTCTCGAAGAAATATTAACGTTCCAAAAAAATTGTGGGTGCCATTTGAATTTACGTTCAATTCTGCATCGATTAAAGCATTTTAATTTGATTTTGCATATTTCCGATGTTTTGCAAAATGCATTTTCAAGCAGCAAGTTATCCTCCTCTAGAATTAAAATGGTGTAATTCTCAGAGGGTTAGGTATGTAACGGAACTGACGAGCAAGAAATAATTTTTGTAAAAACGTCATTTAAACATATTTTTATAAAATATTTCTTATAAATTAACTATATTACAAAATTATATTATTGGTTGAAACTGTCTAGAGAAAACCATTATTCTAAAAATGTATTTGATAACACTTGTCAAAAAAGTTTTCTAAAAATTACCTTATAATTGACAATTTTTAAATAGGTGAAAACTGTCGAGAAATAACTCTTCAAAAAATGTTATTGCAACTTATTGAAACATATAAAATGAGAAAGTAATTATTGAAAATCAATAACGGTTCAATGAAATAAATTAGGGAATATCGATAAGTATAGTAATCAGAATTAGTAATTTTTAGAAATAATTGTCCTACAATCTCTTAATGATTCAGTAACATTCTGGTTTATCCTGACACCTATATCTCTAGAATATGTAGCATATTGCCTACAATTGAACACATTAGCATCGCAAGAAGTCAACCGGCAATAAGTGAATAACGTCTGGTTCCTTCACGCAAAACTTAACCACACTTAAAGCCTCCCCAATGTGCATGGCGTCGGCGCTCATTATCTTAATACCAACCACGACGCGCTGCGAACATTGGACGTCTTCAATGCGCACCAAGTCGTCGTGAAATCTTCGTCCGAACGTCTGCGCGCCGCGCCGTCGCGACACTTCCGACGCTTGTCTAGTCGCGCGTGATAAGGCCTTTTTGGCGAAACACAACAACGGCGCACGACGCGACGCGACGCGACGCGACGTCGACACTCAGAGACGATTAGAGTTCTGCTCGACACTTCAGCTAATTGCGTTTCGAGTGTGCCGGAGACGCGCGCGTTTTCCGCTCGCGTTGTGTTTTGTTTTTCTCTTTTCCGGAACGTGACATTGGCGTTTGTTTAGTTTCGAGGCATTGGGACCATGTGGCGCTGCTCACAATCTTCCGGCAACCACCGACGTATTTGTCTGCCTCAGATTTGTCGAAATTTGTCTCTCGAATTTGTTTATTTTCCTCCAATCGACCCGAATTATGTACAATAAACATGCGCAATATCGACTCGAGAGTTGCGCGTCCAAAACGAACGCGTTTGCGCATTGCAAAACGGCACAATTTGGTCGCGTTTGTTCGGCGCTCCGAACGCAGCACTTAAATAACAAACATTTTCCGGGAGTTGCGCCAACAATACGCTCACAATAACTCCACGAAAGTTGTTTGCTAATTCTAGTATTATTGTTGATATGACTCATCTAATTTGTCGAAACGGTGTCCCGAAAAGAACACACTCCGAACGGCGCAAACAAAGTCGTTAAGAGTGCGTGTCTGGGCAATGTCTTCGTCTTAAATAAACAACATGCGGACAATAACCGGAGGTTCTTAGGCCAAATTGTGAACAACTTTTCACTTACCATAAATTCCCTTTTTTGTTTTTTCTTAGAAATGTGACGGTCCAAACACGTTCCTCGCCAATTACTCTACAAACTGTCAAACTATGAATTTGTACAATATCGTGAGTGGATTGTAGGTTAGCTATATTGATAAATTTACTCAGTTTTTCAAGTTTTCGTTTATTATATTGTATTGCCTTTGATAATATTTTGAAATATATTCAAAATCAAATTTTCACTTACCATAAATTGTATTTCTTTCAATTACTACAGAGATTGACAAATTATGAATTTGTACAATTTATTAAGTTGTTTGAAGGTTAGCTATATTGAAAACTTTCTTAGTTTTTTAAGTCTTTGCTTATTATATTGTATT
>JAODGE020013837.1:0-11068 GCA_027574965.2 Ecitophya simulans | reverse complement strand
GTTAAGGTTAACGAGGCAATTAAATGTCGGGTTAAATTCTACTTTTACCCAAGAGCTTTGGATGAATGTTTTGTAAGTAAATGCAAATGTTCTTGAGAAACGAGAGGACGAAAATGCTGCCTAAAAAGAAAGCGAATAATGAACGCCAAGTGACAATGATATGCAAAAACGTTAATACAATAACGTGCTAATAACATTAAACTCTGGTTGTTTTTTCTTCGGTGTTTTCCTTACTTTTCTCTAAGAAACAGGTTAAGAGATGATTTTTCTAGAGTTGGCAGTCAATATAATATTGTTTTATTTAAATAAAGACAGTAATGCGATGAGTTTGAGAAGGACATGAGGATATACGGGGCTATTCCTTGGAGGAATTCATCGCGTTCGGAAAAGCCACGAGAGCGGAAAATTAAAATCGAATATTTACATATATTACTCGGCTTAGTGCGCTCTTCTTCTACACGAGCTAACCGCACAAATTCACAAATGTACTACAATAAATGCGGAATATAGTGCACAATTTTACAATACTTAAACGATGCGTTTAATCGCCGAGCGAAAATCAAACATTTGCATTTTAAATCGATGCGCAGCGCAAATAGCGTTCTAGCGTTGAACAATATCCGTAATTATGCTCGCGAATGGCGTCGGGAACGAACGATCGCGATTGATTTAACGAACAAAAATTCGTTTTCCTTCAATTAAAATTGGCGTCGCAGCACGGCGCGCGAATTCGGCGGCGGTAATTTTAAATTTGGAACCTCCGACAATTAAAGCCCATCATTAACATACACGCGCCTGTCGCTCGACGGGATTGCTTTCGAATTCCCGTCGTTCGAGGGTGTCGTGTGCGTGGAGTTCGCGCTTTTTCCGGACAGCGGCAATTATTTACGAGTTTTTTTTTCGGGGTTGTGCGCGAGCATCATTTAGATGGGCCATCGATCGGGTGAATTAAAAGCGGACGAAATCGAACGCCCTTGGTTTTATATCACCGTGACGGATGCGCGTCACATTAATGGGAAAAAAAATGCGAATGGACGCTTTGATAGCTCGGTTCTCTTGGCGGTACGAGGATAATTTTGGCGAGCGTTCGATTGTGATTATGTTTTTGGCTGCTCCACGCTTCGGTCGGTCCGACCAGCCAATTCGAAGCCTGCACAGCGACGATACGTCCAATGCTTTCGGAAAGTACAGAATCGCGATGAATGGATTGCCGGACGCGGCAAACTGGATCGAAATTATACAGGCGTGGAAATTGAAAACAACAATTCCAAATTAGGTCAGTTATGTGGCATTTATTTTCGTTTCAAGATTTAATTATCATCACGCCCAGGTCTAAACGATGCGACAGCTCAATTTGCAAGTCAAATATTTTCCACCGTAGTCTTCTCAGAGTGGCAACGTCGACCTTAGTCTTCTACCTCCCGTTCCGTTGCGACGATTTTTCGGATTCTCGCAAGGATGGATGCTTGCAAGTTCGAGATAAAGGCGAAAATGAAGAGCAGAGAGTCGGGCAGACCTTGGCGCGCACACGATCCGAGCTATAAATAGAGTGCGTGGCTGCGCGACGGCGAAAGTATTATGAAAAATGGCGTTACTTTTAAACGCATTAAACTCGTCTCGGGCGAAGTGCGCGCGAACCGTCAGACACCCGACTCGCTAGACGCGCACTCCGATTGGGAATATGCTGCGACGAGGTCCTTGCACTTCCTGGACGCTCGGCTGCGACGCGCGCCTCTTTGGTATTCCGAATATGAAAAAAGGGTGAATACATTAGGTGCGTTTTCGGCGGTGGCTGGTAACACCCGACGCCGAGGCGCACGGCAGGACTGGCGACTGGGTTCGGATGAAGTCATCGCGTCGTCGAGTCAATATTCCGGGCGCGGGCTACGCGACGGGAAAAAAGTGCGCAGGAAACGGCAATCAAGAATGCTGCAGCGTCGCGAGGGGAATCGGCAAACAAATTCGAACGGAACGACCGCGCCATGCAAATCGTCTTAATTTTGCACATTAACCCCAGCGACAGTTTTGCAAATTTCGCACAATTTTCCGACAAGTCGCATTGTGCGTCACGTTTCATGGCGCGAGTTTTTGTGGACGTGATCGCCGGCTGGATGTCAATTTCTATTTTATTGCCAATTGTCGCCAACTAATGGCCCTTGTCGTTCGTAATGCTAGGTGTCGAGTATTGATCTATTTGACAGTAATGCGTTATTAATAGATGCTGTTTGGTTTGCCCGTTTTCTGTTGGCCTTGTGCCCATGCGCACGAATTACTATGATTTGGTGGTTGCAAGCGTCAACGACGGCGTGAATGTTGATTGTTAATTATCTGGAATTTGCGTTTCGGTTGTTTTAATGAACCTGCTCGTCGTTTTATTATTGTTTGATTTCGGCCGCGTTTGGTAGCGAAATTAACCTATTTTGGAAACGAGTATCGCGCGAAACAATGAGTTTTATTGGTTTTACTGACCGCGCGTATTTGCCATTTGCACATTGGTAATTACTACGTTGTAATCTCACCTATTGTATACTCTGGTAAACCAGAAAATTTAATTGAAACGTGTGAGTGTGTTTAGGTTTAGATTTTTGTTTGTTTGTTTGTTTGGTTTTTTTCTTCCAACTTTGGCGGTTTCGGTCGGATAGGTTTCTCCGATCCGGTGTATCGCTTTTTCGAATGAATTTTAATCTTATTGCAACAACACACCAGCTCTGGCATCGAGCCCTCCGCTTCGAAATCCAATTGTTATTATAATCAGATCGGTGGAAATCGGTGCGAATCGGGAAATCGCTGTCCGCTAATCGGATTTCGACGGCCATTGTGCGAGCGTCCCGTTATAATAATTGGCGAGACGCCGAGCAAAGCTTGCCAGAAACCAATCATTAATTTGCAAAAGGGATTTCGGGAATGCGCAGCACATCAGAACGAAGTATTGCGTTTATTTGGTTGTTGTGGCTCGCCAAAGTTGCCTCCAAGTAACATTCGTCATGTTCAGATGTAATGAGAGGTGATGAGTCGGGGACGACACGTAATTAGCGCTCGTAATTGCGACATAATCAGTCTGGGACTGAAACTTGCTCCACAGCTTCGGATGCGAACCAAAGCTGCGACTGCATGTAAAGTTTTGACGTGTTTTTAGCCATAATTCGAGACTTTCATCCTATCTGCTTGATTGGATTAATAAAACACGAAACTTTTGCGTTAGCGAGATAAACATCACTGAGATGTCATGTTGAGTTCCACTCCGGTCGGAATAACGAAATATTGGCTGTAGGTAATCGTAATTATTGCGAGTGCTAATACCACAAAGAGATTGGGAAGATCGAGGGAAATTGAACACGAGCAAAAATGAAAACAATTTTGGCATCGACGTTGTTTCTAAACGAAGCACAACTCACACAAATCTCCTCATTCTTCTCCACAACTGAGACGCATTTAAAAAAGAAACGTAATTTATGTTTTATGGGATTTTGGTAGTTTCTTTTATTCACTAGGGAGATTCTCGCGTTTCCGTAAGAAACGGTCAGAAATGTTGAAAATATTATTGCCAGTTGCGAGTCGCGCCTCTAGCGTGGTTAATATCAAAGTCCGTTCGGCTCATTTTCCGCGAAACTTTCCCATTTCCCAGTTTAGGTGAGCTTTATTTGAAGAGGTCCTTATCGCATGAAACACGGTCCGAGTCGAGACCATTCCGACTAGACCGTTATGACCCGGAAACTTAAATGGCTTGAGCCGGAAAACGGTCATTTTTGATGAATCGCCTCTGGACCACCAAACACCACGAAAGCACGGATTGCGCAATTTACAATCGTCGTGTACGAAACGTGGCCCTATAAATGTTTCATTATTTTCGACGCTCGCGTATCGTCCAAGTTCTAAACGATATCGTCGGCAGCATTTGTGCCTGAAGCGCTGCCGTCGACGAACGCGTTTGCGTTTCCCGATTGATTAATGACTGATATCGAAAGTAATTAGTCGCAGCTCTCGATTAAATTGCCAACATTAGCGCAGCTGTTGTAGCGGCTCGCGTCTTCCGGGCGATGTTTTAATGCGCTTCGTTGTCATTCGTGCCTGGATCGCGACTGTCCTGACTATTGTTGTAATCCGGTGATTTATCGCTGCCACTTGCGTTCACCCAAGTGGCCAACTAAACTAAAACAGCGGTTGCGCAAATGTAAACAACCGAAAGACAACTGCAAACGCGAACATCAATCGTGATTCGGATAAATTGTTTGGTATCAGAGGGTTATTGGCCATTTCCTTGCTTCGACTTTATTATGAAGGTCCGTCAAATTGATTTATCACTGGAGATCGATTTAACAAAAACCGAAGCGTAAATAGTTGCGTGATTTGCGCATACATTTCTCGTTCAAAACGGCACGCGAGTTGACGTTGTTTTATTGCGGGACAATTAAGTCGAAATTTATCGCAGTACATTATTCGATTATAATTTCACTGTTTGCGCAGCATAAATATGCATCGCTGGGAAATTAGGGACTCATCGGGACAAATCAAATTTGCCCAGGCGACCGAATCACCCTCGATCGTTTTCGTTTCGCGCGTTGCGCCATCGCCGCGCGCGCATTTACACATTCGCTTTGCGAGTAAATAATTTCGCACGCCAAACAATTATAAACAATTAAACGTACGCAATGCGTTTTAAGCGGCCGCGGCAAAATCATACGCGCGAGTAAATATTTCGCAGTTGGTTCGTCGCGCGAATTCGGAGAAATAAATTCTGCCGACCGAACGTTTCGAGCCAGACGGCAATAAACATAAATTTAATCAGCGTTATGAGTTGAACTGGCGTTGCGAAAATAACCGATTTTAATGCGATCGCCACCGAAATGTTTGCGATACGAGACGACGTGAGGCGCGTTGAAGTCATAAATGAGTTGCAAGAACTTGCAAAGTGTTGTGAAATAGCCCGATTTGGATTGCTTTCAATTAAACTCGTTTCAATTATCTTCCCTCGATGAGTTTGGAGGCAAACAATCATCGCCCTCGCCTCTTGATGCGATGTGATTGCTTGTAATCCTCGATGTTATAACAATAAAAGCTGGGACTGAACTGGCGAAACTTTCCGAACTTTGTTTTCATCGTTCGCCCTCGCGCGAATCAGGATAATATAAAACACCAGTAGCATTGGCCAAGGAGGAGGACTTCTGCGCCTTCTGAACGTAAGACACAGGAATAAGTATTCCTCTTACGTACATAACTAGGAAGAAGGCAAAGAAAGTAAGCTCTTGCTTTTCATCGGTGGGAGAAAGATGAATGCAGAATTAAAAGGGGGTAAAATACTTTGTAGGGTTGCAGGATAACATAGAGTGAATTTGGCAAGTTGGTACCTTGTGTTAATACGTTCTCGCTTGGTTTTCTTGCACTTGTCTCTCTTAGTATGCTCACTGAATGATATGCAAGTTTTACCCCGTTTTAGGAGATCTTGTCCTTTTCCTTTAGTAAACTTTGTGAGAAGTTACACGATATTTGTGTTCTTTAAGGATGCGGGTGTTAAAGCTGTTTAAATATTTACCATCTTTTAAAATTTAAAAGCGATTCTCACCCAAGGTTTATAGCATTTGACATTGAGTTATCACAGTAGAAGATTATGCTGTTTGCACGCAATTTAGCGTAATTTCGTTGAACGCTGCAGGACGCAGATGACATTGTACGTGCTCGCCGTCTTCCGCTGCATTCGTCTTATTGCAGTTTCATCCCCTGGTTCCTGTCTTGAAACATTAGTCCGTGAAAGCGGAAAGTCGCAAATTAAGAAATGGAAATTAAGGAGTTGAAGGAGAATGCAAAAACGCAATGAGTCTGCAGGTAGGAGCAGGCGGGCGCTCCAAATGAACATTGAGAACCCGGATGAAATTAAGGGTGTGACATTTAAAGTGATTAATGTGCGAGTAATTATAGTCGAAAGTAATTAGCGAAGTTTGTATTGAATGAGCAAACACTGTTTATGTTTTACGCGAATCGCGGAGTTGAATAAAAAGGAAAGAAAATTGTTCTAACTCTCCAAGTGTAACTTTCATCTTGTATTCATTGTTCTGTTATCAATTGCTCCTTTCTCGAAGAAGAGATTAAACTTATTAATATTGTGATAACAAGCGACTGGCTGTTTCCTCACCTTTTCCGCCTGCCTTATTACCAATTTCTCATTTCCGCTTTCTCTACCCTCCGAATCCTTTTCTTTCCCTCTTCTAGCTTCATCGTTGCATTTGGTCCTCGAACGGGACGAGCCGCAAGCGCAAGGCAGGACGTCACTTTCAATTGGCTCTGCTCTTTTGCCCTTCTTTCATCGGCTGTGTCCTCGATGCCAGCTCCTTTGATATCAATCTTTCCTCGTACTTTATAGAATCATCTTAATGAGCCAATTTACGTTGAATAACGCCGATTTGCGTCGCAGCGGCGCGCACAAAGCAAAAGTTTAAAAGTTAATTTAACCGCGCTCGCAAACATGTAATGAAATAATTAACTTGTTTTTTTCGCAGAGTAAAAGACAAGTCGCGCGCAAGATCCGAAGTAATAATTAAATTTAAGGTCAATTAGGCATCCAGCAAGTGGATGTATCTGGACGTTTTACGATGATTCCTAAAATCCTTGGTCTGTCTCGAAAAATCGTCGCATCTTGGGCGACTGTTGCGTGTCGTTAGCTAAGGCTTTCGGTGCTAGCAACCTTCCTAAGCGGCGGACTCAAGCCAGCGACGATAGCAATTTCGTCCTGAACTCGTTGCGACCGCTCGTCCTGCCCGCGCTAGCGCAAAAAAATACAAAACGTGCATCGCCGTTCCGCGTTTGGAGTTTCGCCGGTCTCGTCGAGCTTCTTTCCGCGAATAATCATTTCCCACAAGAGACCCTTGTTCTGCCCGTTGAGCTCCGCAGGCAATTATCAATTAACCCAAAGTGCCTCGGCTTCCAGCCGAGATTAGCCACAATCCTGACATTTTCGCCGAGGCGCCGTTTTCTGCGTCTACAATTTTATGGCAAAACGAACGAAATGAAAACATTTCTTCTCGGGCTTTTATCGCATTATTTCGTCGTTTCGGTTTTTAGATGCGCAGGACTTTCAGTCAAACCGGTTGTCTGCAGCTTGTAATTCCTGCCATGTTAAAATCGCACGTCGCCTTATTCCGAAACGTTTCGTGTCGTGAGCTTGTACTCGCCGGGCGAAATTGTTACAACAAAGCTTAACAAGCGTGAGGGCAAACATCTCCAGCGGCGAGCAACGCCGACGAACGTGAAACAAAGACGGCAATCGCAAGTGTTGCCGAGACTGAACGTCGTGGAGGTTGAGGAATAGAAGCGAGTGAACAAATAGCACATTTTGTCGCGAGCTTTTCCAACTCGAGCAGCGCTCGAAGGACAAAAGTAGCAGCGAGCGTGGGATCGCTCCTTTCGTGCGGCCATAATCGTTAAATGTAATAGTCGCATAAGAATTGCGAATATTCCCAGTTTCTAGGGTGCAACTGATTTTACTTACTATACGAAGTGATACAAACCGACTGACAAAACCCAACGAAACATTGATAGAACGAAAACCATTTGATAAGCGCTAAGCTGATTCCTATCATCAAGTTTGGGTCGACTTGTTACCAATTTCCGTAATGCATAACTTAACGTAACTTCCAACATAGACTGAAGTAGGTTCCGGTAGTTCCTAAGTATTCCTTCGAGGTCTCATCTACCACCTTTGTTCACTTCAGATGTTTGTTAACACTGTTACGGTTATTGCTCTCTACTTATTGTTTTATTTCGGTACATGGCGCGCGTCGAGTGTTGGGAAGTGCACGCGCGAAAGTGGCAAACATCCAGCCGTTCCAACCACCCAATGTTCGCTTCGATTTGCATTAATCTTTATTAGGATTCTTCCCAGTTGGGAGCGTCTTACACTTGGCACCAGAATGTGCAAATCGCGGATTATGAAGTTCATAACACGAGACGAAATGAGATGAGATAACATCTGGTACCAAGCCACATACTAAAGTTTTCTCATTTGTTTCAGGTACGTTTTGAAAAATTTCCCTCTTGTCTATCCCCTGGAGCTTGGTACGCCTAAATTGAATAATTAATCCTTGTTGGGAGCCTCTCCGGCCCGAAGACGTTCATCGACGGTTCCGATTTGGTCCTGCTCGGAGTGTTGAGCGGTAACGAGGTAAAGTGGCAAAGCTGCAAAGTGGCAAAGTGATGTATTAGTCAGCGGATCGGAGTAGTTGTAAGTACATCTAAGTTACAAAACCACCACGTTGGCGTTGAAGGCGTTCTAGGACCCTGTGCGTTCGTAGGTGGAATACTAGATAAACCCAAGAGGGTTTTGGTGAGCTTCATAAGCATCGTAAGTACATCCTCACATTACTGGCTCTTGAATTAGTCAGTATATTAATTCGTCGACTTGATATCCGAGATAATGGAAGCGTTCGACCAGCTCCGGATCGAGCGCTTCACTTATTTGGCAGCTTTGATAGCGAAATGGCCGAACGGCTGCGTTTGCGTTCTGATGGCGGCGCGGGCGGGGAGGGGGCGCTGCGCGTTGTTTAATACCATTTCTGCAAGAGGGCAATGTATCACAGAAGATGGGGCAACAAAGGCCTCCGCTGATACACGATTCGGTCCCGAAACCGAAGCTGAAGGAAATCGCAATCGCCGACTCGGGGCGGCGGAACGTGCGGGTAAACAAACCGAATTTGGGCTCGGAAATAATTCATTGCCGCCTCGCGTATCGGTGCGCGAAGCACCGACAGCGATTCGAATGGAAGATGTCGAGGGCATAAATTATTTAACCCTTTATTTGTCCTCCGCTTCCGTTCGCCGCCGACGCGTCCCCAGAATCTGCATCGTGCACCTACGCGTATTTGTGTTTCATAATTAAATGTGCGCAAGCGCAGATAACGTCGGCACAATCCTGAAACAATTTCGATAAGGCATACGCACTGGCAGCAATAATCGCGTCGACGCGAAAGAATGGCGCGCGGGAATAATTGGCACGTAGTTAGTCCGACTCCTTCGGGGACTTTTCGAAGCGTCGTGTCTGTTGGCAGCGCGCCAGAATCGTGCAGCAAGCCTCGTAGAGTTCAGCCTCTCTCAGCTCGCATCCACATAAACTGCCAGTGTCAGTTTCATTGGCGTTCGCGTCGCGCGTCATTATTAACGACGGCTCGGCCGCGATGAAAGTTTGGAAATTGAAGTATGCGCAATGAATGCCCATCACCTACCGCACGACGCATACAGTGCGGTAAACGAAACAGGCGTCCGTGGATGCCGCAACGCGGAAACAAATTTCGGCGGAGTGTTTGAAGTGTAGTTGAATGGCGCATTGTATGCTTTCGCGTGATTGAAGTTTGTCCCGTTCGGAACATAAGGGATGGCGATGCAGTAATGGCAATTTATCACGGCCAGAATCGTTCCGGACGGATATTTGATCGCAATTCCAATTCTGCGCGAGTCACTCCACTCTTCGAGGCTTGTGTTTTTTTTTTGTTGTTGTCTCCCGCTCGCCGGTCGGGATTTCGGTGCTCGGCGTTGATTTGTTTGCGTTGGGACGCCTGAACCAACAGCACCCAAATGCACCTTGCCGATGATGCAGTTCGGGCTGATTGCCGATTATGTGCTCGACTCTAAGTAGCGGGCTGTTTTTCTTATTGATGGATTTGCGCGGGGCGTAATCTTTGGGAATGCAATTAGTTCCGGGGCTCGGCACGACGCGGTTCGTATGGAATTTTCGGGGAGAAAACAACAGATTCATCTTCAATCTACCACCCACGGGCACATCAGGTCGGATAGACTGATGGACATTTGTCGATTGGCTCGCTCACAATCAGCGGGTTGAAAAGGGTTCCGAGCCAACCCTTCGCGCACTCGTGTTTACATCATTGGGTACGATGCGTCAAATTTGGGGCGCACACTTCTGGAGTGGTGTAGTGCGTCGTTTTCGCGCGAAGTTAATTTGCAAATCGCATTTGCATCGGCCTGAATATTTATAACTACGACCTTTATTAATTTCTAGCCTAATTCTATGAGCATCCAACGCTGACGAACACGGCAAACAAAGAATAAATCAATTTGGCAAATTCAGATTCTTCAGAATGCACATGCAAAAACATGGTTCGTCGTAACAACGCGATGCCCGCGTTAAACGAACGCAGAACATGCAAGTAATTAGTTTAAACGTTCCGAGATGACACCAACGCGTTCTTCGCCGATCGCACTCGGTCTCCGTTTCAAAGTCGATTAATGCGAGCATTAAAACGCGCAATTTGCATATAGATGAAACATTTATAAAGCGTTCGCGTTGCGTTACCGGCGAATTCGCGTTGCCAGAGACGGCGCGCGGCTTAAATCATAAATAAGAACAAAACGAAATTAAACGCTGGTATTTAATAACTGGTTTGGTTGATGTATTGAAAGACGAGAACGAGAAGATCCATACATACGGAAAGGGCTCTCGTCTGGCCGGGTTACACGCATGCGCGTAATGCGAGGCGGTTCGGGGGGAATGTTTTGCGGCGCGTGTAATCCGAATAATTGTCAGCCCGACGGCGGTGCAAATTAATATGCCTAATCATTTATGCGCCGCCTTAAAGTTCAGCACAACAACATCTTGGCGTTAATCAGTCTCAATTTCCTCTCGGCTCATTTGCGCGCATGCGGCTGGCATGTGCAATCAGGAATTGAGCCATCAGCTGCTGCCCCGTGCGTTGATGGCGATAAGCCATCTGGCATTCCTTGGCGACCTTTGTCGTCGTCGTTCCGAGCGAAAAGACCGCCGGACGAAACTGCAAGTGACGTGGCGCGGACGCGAGCCGGATCTGCTCTTGTTTCGTCAGCTTGCGCGCAAGCGACAAAAGGGACGTTGGCTTCGATCGAGCGGAGCGCATGTCTGGGGATGCACTCGCAGGTGCGCGCGCCCGCTGCAGTTTCACGCGACGCCGCAGATCCGAGCAATTTGGGTGTCGCTCGCCGAGAATAATTGAAGGAGTGCTGCGCCGGTGACGCGTTTGAAGATTTTTGTTTCGCGAAGGTGCGGAGTAATAAAACGTATTTTACGAACGTCTGGCTTCGCCGACGGCGTCGC
>JAODGE020013819.1:0-12799 GCA_027574965.2 Ecitophya simulans | reverse complement strand
TCGCCGTTACTCACGCCTACACTGTTTTGTGAGTAGTGTAACAATGGCACTGCTGCGGTGGGTACGCACACCTGAGTACGGGTGAGGGGGGGGGGGAGAATCGAAACGCTAGTAAATGGAGTGTCGAGGAGGAGGAGGGCCTCTCACGTCGTCTCTGGTGTCTATGATTACTCTATTCGAAAAAAAAAAGGTTGCAATCTAAACAATGCAAATGGTATCCTGTCTCAATCCTCTCACTCCACAGGTGAAGTGCACCTCACTCCCTGATGATTCCAAGGCGTCAGCGCACGCACACACGCACACACACACACTCGATGGAACCAATAAGAAACGTAGCCAAAAGGGTAAAAAAAAAGCAAAGGAAGGGATTGCAAGTGCTGTGGGGGCGTGTATGAGTGTATCTATGCACACTGTAAAACAATAGAGCAAGAGAGAGGGAGAGAGAGATGGGGGTGTTGAAAAGAGAAAAAGCAATAATGGAGAGTAGACTGGTAGAATGGGGAGAAGAGGGGGGGACGAAGGGACCCAAGGAGATCAACCTTGAGCGGTAAACCTTTAGTGATCGAATACTTCAAGAGACCAGTGCGCGCGGTCTCTGCTTAATGGCGAGTCTGCCATTTTCGTTGATTTGTATGTGTGTGTATGTGTATTAGTGCGTGCATAGGCGTGGATGCATATATTTTTTCCAGGATTGTGATGGCGCCAGGTCTTTCCTCATCATTCACATGGCTACCCCCACCTGTTACTCCCACTGTATACGTCAGTGCAGAGAGCACTATACAACAAAGGGGTGAAACATAAATCAGTAATTCACATATCTGCTAAACCGCAGAGCCAACACACACACTGCTAACTGCTGGTTTTGCTTCATCCTCAAGTGGCCCTTGTCAGAGCAATCTGGAAAGGCATCTCGTGGCGAGTGCACGACTGCTGCTGAGCCGCAGAAACCTCGCCCTCGTGCCTTCGGGGGTATGGCTGGTCAGTGTGCAGCTGCCTTGTCACTATCTCGGCGCGCTCCCACCCCCCAGCGGACGCCAGCTCAACAATTTTGGCCACGTACACCTCCTTGGCCGGCTCCTCAGCGTCCACCACAAACTTTGCAGTCTCTGCCACCACCACGCCGTGGGCAGCCATCGCCTCCCTCAAGAAGGCACCAGACATCATTTGTGTGCACGATGTGCCAAAGAACGCCGCGTCAAAGCGGGCGATTTTCCCTTCTCGTATGTGCAGCAGCATTCGCTCAAAGTCTAGCCCAACCAAATGAAAGCGAGTAGAGGGAAACTCCGCTTGGTACTCCACCCCGCTCGGGGTCCCGGGGGGCAGGTAGTTGTAGTGTTTCTCATCGTCCCAGGCGAAGGCGTGATCCGCCCAGGGCCACGCCTGGCCAGTCATGAGAGCGTACAGCCACGCGCGGGTGTTGTGCATCGCAACGACGCCGTTGCCGTACTTGCACGTGCCATCCGCGGTGCGATGTCGGATGTGCTCGTTGCCGGTCTGCGCTCCGAGCGCAAAGAAGGGTCCATTCTTCACATCGCCGCAGTAAACACCACGGCCTCTCCGGTCAAACTGACAAAGAGACTTGTTCGCGACAGTGTGCTCGTACTGGAACCCTCGGCGAGGGTTGATGTGGCACACGTCAAAGGCAATCCCTGTGTTGCGCCACACACGATACTCTGGGAACTTGAGAAGGTTTGTGTAGTCTGTTATCCGAAACACGAAATCCCAGTCAATGATATTGTCACGGTTGTCGTAGCGCTCCGCCATCTCTTGCCGCACGCGCTGCGACCACTGCTGCGAGATATCCGCCACCGAGGCATCCCTGGCCCAGTGGATGAGCTGTTGCTCCACAAAATCCTTCTCCTTCAGTTTCATTTCCTGGAAAGAGACCAGCGGGTGGAGGCCCCAGCCCTCCTCCTTTTGAAGTCCCTTGAGGACGCGCTGCACGACACTGCGGCTATGCGCAGCAGTGATCTCGCGCGTGCAGGCATTGCCATAGGCATCTAAGAACATCAGTACGCGCTCCTCAAGTTGTTCAAAGGAAAAGGTGCTCTCAAGCAGCCACTGCAGAAAGAACAAGTGACGACACTGCACGCGGAGATTTGGTTCGAAGAGATAAAAGTGGTATGTCGGCATCACCTCCGCCGTGCCTGCCTCTGCATTGCGTCTCTTTAGCTCTTCCGACTGCAGTCGCAGCGAGGCGAGTGTTCTGAAGACATGGCGAATATCAGAGGCCCCCGCCAGAAGCACATGCACCTCTGCACTGGTAGCACCACCGGGGCACTGCTGCTGCTCCTTCTGCTTGTTGCTGTTCTTTTGAATTTGCAGCTGTCGAATTAGCGCATCCAGGCCGTCGTCCACGTCTCCGCCGCCACTGTTGTCATGCTCGCGGGACGCTGTTGAGGACGGAAGAGTGGTGTTGTTGGTCGCAGCAGAGTCGTCCGCTCGGGCTACAATAGGGGCCGCAGTTGGGATACGCCCATGAAGGATCTCTGTGAAGTCAATAGCTGGAGACCATCCCCAACACAGCTCCGTCCCAATGGCGTTGAGGAGCTGCTGCTTCTCATCTCGTAGGTACCTGTCGCTCATTGGCACTAATGCTACCCAAGAAGATACCACGTATAAATGTACCTCCCTGGTAGCAGGGATTAATATGTGAGTTTAACTACAGAAATATGAGGAGGGAGGTTGCGCTCCCCTCTGTAGTTCACAAGCATCAGCACCGAAGAAAAAGGAAACGGAGGGGAATGCTCAGCAGCAGGCTACTTCAAGAATCAGCCATCACAGGCCACTGCACACTCGTTTGTAGGGTGCGCAATTTGATCATTCTATTCTGCTCCAAGCAGCAACTGTCACTTCTTGTTTGTATCGAACACTGCAAATTTTAAAAAAAGAACACCACCGTTGCAACCACATCGTCTGTCAGACCCTTTCAGATACACACACACACACAAGTACACGAGTGGCCTATTCACTCTCACCTGTATTTTTGCACTCCCCCACTCACGACAAGACGTGTTTCGCCAAAATGTGTGTGTATCTATTTGTGTCACTCCAATAGGTACAAAAATGGTAGAGATGGAGCATACTCCACCACCGTCGGTCTCCCCATATCATCCCATATTGCTACCACCTGCATTCCGGTGACAGCCTTTCCATGGTCCACCAGAACGGTGGCACTGCTGTCGGTCGGCTCAACAGCTCTCAGAGTGCCCCCAAACTGCCTCCAGCGCTCATCATCCCTCCAATCCATGTGCACGTTGTACAGGAGTAGCGTCCCCTCCTCATCGGTCACCAGCACTGTCAGCAGAGGCACCGGTAAGGAGGCGACGTGTCGTTCGTACATTACAGCCCCACGCAGCGGTACGTTTGTGCGCAAGACGCACAGCACCGTCACAGCGACGGGGTGCACCGGCTCTGCTGGATTTACCTCTATAGAGACCAGCATCGCCAAGACGGAGCGCGAAACGATCAGCACCTCGCTGCGCTCTGTTGATGGAGCGCTTGCGGTCGCAGCGCACACCTCCGCGACAAGCAGCTCCGTTGGAATTTCATCCTTGAACTCACCATGTATTGCACGCAGTCCCACAGAGGGACCCAACTGCGCCACAGCCACGCCCCGCTTGCCGCTCGTGATCCGCCAGTACGCTATCATGCCGTCGTTGCCAGCGCTCATGAAGGCGCCAGCGCTGAGGGTGCCGCCCGCCGCCACGAGCGCCGGGCACCGCAGCCCGCAGAGGGCATTAATGAAGGAGCCGTGGTGGCCACCGGTAACCGTCGCAAGCACCTCCGCTGACGCGATGCTGAGCACGTGGATGGCACCGTCAAAGGACCCAGTGACCAGCAGCGGCAGATGCCCTCCGAGCAGCTCCGCGCTCCGGACCCCACTAAAGATCACACTGGTTACGCCCATTGCATGCACGCTGGCAAAGCGCCGGGCGAGCTTGTACGTGCAAGTATTGAAGACCTTCACCGCGCCGTTGCGATACCCCACCGCGAGCCACGCAGCTGCCGTGCTAGCATCGCTATCGCCGTCGAATGGAGGGACTGTATCCAGTGCCATCGACAGTACACCGTCGGTGTGACCAACTGAGTTCGCCACGGCGTGGCCCCCGCGCGGGTCAATGAAGTCTACCGCTCCATCCGTACGACCAACCAGTAAAAGTGGGTTCGCGTGAACCCCATCACGGTAGGCCACAGCACACTGTGCAACCGCTTTGTCATCACCGTAACTGAACTTCCGCACAATCTCCCGCGGTGCGGTCAGCGGATACTCTAAAAAGGTGTCAGACCACGATCCTAGCGGCCCCGCGTTTGCAGCTGCGTCAGACTTTTTCGCTTCGGTCGTGGCGACTGATGGATCGGCCTCGCAGCGTGCGCGCTTCCGGCCACCGCTGCAAGTACAGTGCCGCGCGACCACAAGGGCGGACAGCAGCGCCCCATCGTACGGCTCAGAGGTGAAGCGAATGGCCGCTTGCAGGTGCTTCAGCACGGCCTCCCGTTTGTGTTGCAAGTCGCTGATAATAGCGGCGCCAGCTCCGGTGCGCCTCGCCCTATCCTCCCACACCACCTGGTCGAACTCATCGAGCATTTTCTCAAGTCGAGCGATTCGGGCAGGTGAGCTCTTCCTCAGCTCGACAAAGATAGGGGCGTTGGTGAGCAACGCCCGTGCGGCAGGCTTCAGTCCATGGAGAAGCAGCACTTCTTCAAATATCAGTTCGTACAGGCCAGCCTTCACCTCCTCCGGAAGCAGGAGCGAGTCCGCATAAACCGAGAGCACCTCGTCCCAATCCCCGTCCAGGACGCAGCGCTGAAGCCCCTCGTCGGTGGGCTCGGGTTTCTTCTTCGCGTTACTACTGCTGCCGCCACCGCCGGTAGCGCCAGTCTGCTCACGTACACGGATGGTGTTGTACGGCACTCCAGACTCTGCCTGTAGCGCGAGCAATGTGTTGTGATACCCGTGGCTGTGCAGGAAGGCACACACCTCGCGCACCACCTCCTCATGCGAGATCACGTCTGTTGGCATTGATCGAAGTGCTTTGTTGAGATATTTTATCAAAGTTATTATTACTGGCACAGAGCGGGAACTAGCGTCGAATCTGGTCGTGGGGACGTTTGCTCTAAGTAAAAAAAAAACAATGTGGCTATGCGCTATCTATTCCAGATAAGACAGTCCGATATGTACATATATATGTGTGCCAAGGGAGGTGGAGGGAGACGGCAGAACGTCAAAAAGGAAATATGTATATGTACGCTGGCAGAGTTGAGATTCACAAGCGTAACTCGGTGCTCGGGGTTTATTTCGCCAATCGTCTCAATTAGCACGCAACGAGATATCACAGAGAGAAGAATGAGCACGACAAGGCACACACACGTCAACTGCAATCTCTCTTCTCTCACTATTCTTCTCTCTCAAAATATATTCAAGGTTATAATGCAACAGTAATAGTAGAAGTAAAGGCACTTTAAATACACTACCCACCTCTACATCGAACGCGTATGTGCAAAAGTGTAGAGCACGACCCCCTGTTATTGTGGGGCTGCACGAGCTGCAGGGCGCCGACTAGCGATGATGCGGGCTAGCTTGGCCAGAGCAGCGGCTTCTCGCTGCGCTTGGGCCCGCACAAGACTCTCACGTATTCTGCGCAATGCAAGTGCCTGCGCATCAAGCCTCTCTCGAACCATGCGCCGGGCCTGCGCCAGCGCCGACTCTCTTAGTTCCTGCTCCGCCGCTGCTTGTTGGGGTGTCAGTGGCGGCTGAACGCAGATGCCACCATCCGCATCAAGGCGCAGACGATTGCGCGCGACAGCGCGTTGCCGACGTAGCACGTGCATACTGTCCATAGCCCAGTGGCGCGTCATGCGGTCTTCCATCTCGCGGCGCAGCTGCGGGTCACTGAAGTCTAGCTCCCGCAGTGCCAACTCACGCTCGAACTCCGCCTCCGCGTATGCCTCCAACGCACCGGACGCGTTGCCGGCGCGCGAGGAGGGCTCGCGTGGCCGCTTGGGTCCCAGTGAGTGCTGACTCCGAGCGTCCATGCGACGTTGGCGCGCACAGGCATTCTCACGCCGCACCTCGGCGGCGTGTCGATGCTCGTCATTGAACTTATGTAGCATCACCATGGCCGCTGTGGCGTGGGCACTGGGCGCCAGAAAGTAGAGGTCGTCGTTGCTGGGGTGGCGACTGCTGTCGCTGTCGTGCGTGGTGGGGCGAGTGCCTGCCTCCCTCCTAGGCGCGGAGGAGCGGGATGCCTGGGTGGCAGCAGGGGAGCTGAGAGCTGGCACTTTTGGGGGATTTGCCCTATCCCTGTCGTCAGCGCTGTGGCGCTCACGATCTCCGGCACCGCTCTCGGCAGATACGCTGGGATCTGCATCGAGACTTAGCGTCCCCTCTGACAGCCGCTGGAACCAGTCGCTTGGTGGAGGCTGCATTGGCACTTTGCGAGGTGGTGCGCGAGCTGGCACCGTCAAAGTGCTATGTGACGACGACTTATCCACAGGTGGCGCGCGTGGTGACGACAGTGGAGGCACGGCGGTACCGCTCTCAGGGTGAGATGGACGTGCCTCGACGCGCTGCCCAGCACAGTTCGGACACAGATACGTCAGCGGGAACTCCACCAGCCCGAGGCACTCCACGTGGACCACGTAACTGCAGTGTCGGCTATCGCAGAACATCATGCGCGCCGCGTTACTGCTCTGTTGACACACCGCGCAGTGCACTCGTGCTGCTGATCCGCTACTTGTACTACTTCGACGACTGGTCACACCCCCACTGCCATCGTCGCCGTCGTCCCCGCTGTCTGAAGACTCCTCCTGCCACGCAGCGTAGTTGCGCTTGCGCACCTTCACCTCCTCATCACGTTGCTCGCCCTGCAGGTAGGTGAAGATGCGGGTGAAGCGCACCTTGCAGGACGGGCACACATTCGTGTTCTTCGCCCATTCTTTAATGCAGTAGGAACAGAAGAGATGCGCGCACGAGTTCAGACGCCCGCGTGGGTTCTCCACTGGGTGGATGTCTGTGAAGCATATCCCACACAGTGTGTCGTACGCGGTACTGTCCACCAGACTGCTGTTTGGCGCGGTGCTCGATGTGAGAGGCTCCGTTGCATTAGGAGTTTCACTCATCCAGGGAGCGACGCGCACGTTAAATCTGCAAGGTATCCTTTTTTCCTCCTTTTGAGTACTGGTTTCCTCTTGCTGATTCTGTTAAATGATGTCTATATGCCCACAGGCGCCTCAACTGTGTACCACAATTGATGCACGTGTGGTAGCACCATCCGCATTACAGGGTGAATGGAGAGTGTGCAAAGGAGAGCGAGAGACATATATATGTGTGTCTATGCAGACGCAAAGATGTGTAATATCTGGAGGTGCTACTGTTTATAAAACACTGTACTGTACCAATGCTACACGATCATACGTCGAGATATTCACATCTTGTGAAGTGTGCAACAGCTGATGGCCCAATAGAGAAAGGGTAAGAGCCCCTTCCTCCATACGCACAGATCACTGGCACACACACACATGCGAGAATACGCGCATGTGCCAGTGAAGACCTGGATACAGGATATATCAACCACACAGACACACAAAAGGGATAAAAAGCAACCATTCGCAATCGTCATGCACAATCAATCGTAACCATTGTCATCTTACTCCAACACCAGCACATCGTAGCTTCCCAAGATGCGGACTCGCCCCCATCACATCCTTCCCTCCCCCATCCGCCGTTCTGCCCTACCTCTTGGCCGTTGCTGTAGAAATTTTCTTTGTGTGCCTTCTCTCGTACTCTCTGATACTCCCTGCTCGTTACCTTTAGAGGTATACAAATGATACGCTGCTGCACACCCCACTGTCCCGCCTCTAATGATACGTATTGCACTCCTTCCACGTCCTCCCAGCAGCAGTCGCCTAGTCGTCCTTCAGGAATGGGTGTTGAAAGATGCCGCCAATGGTCGGACGCGATTTGGGATTGGTTTGCAACAGATAGGCGATAAACTCCACCGCGCCACGATCGTAATCGGGGAGCCGCGTGTGTAGCGGAGCGACACGATAGATCTTAAAGGAGTTGTTATATCCCGGCAGCCTCGTGACTCCCGGCCACGTCTCCTCGGTGGGGGTTCCCACCACGTAGAACACCTTTTCCAGCTGATCGCGCGCGGACTCCCCGCGGAAGAGTGAGTACCCCAGCACCATCTCCGCCACCACACACCCCACGGACCACACGTCCGCGGCTGGAGTATAGTGGCGATCCCCCAGAATGATTTCGGGCGCACGGTACCACAGCGTCATCACCTCCTGCGTGTAGGTCTGCAGAGACATCTCGAACGTCCGGGCAAGACCAAAGTCGGCCAGCTTCACCGCGTGCCGCACTCTTTGGGCACCATCCACAGTCTCCTTGTACTCCGCCACCAGCACATTGCCGGGCTTTAAGTCACGGTGGATGATGCGACTGTTGTGGCAACTCCACAAGGCGTGCAACATCTGCCGCGTGAAGTCCTTCACCATGTCTAGTGGGATGACGGAGCCGCCTTGCGGCTTCTGCCCGCTCGGTGGCCTGCTGCGGCGAATAAAACTGCGCAGATCCTCGTTCAACAACTCAAATACGAGATACACGCGATGCTCGCGGCATATCACGTCTAGCAGTCGCACCACGTTGGGGTGTTGCCGCAGGTCATGCAGAAGCGTTACCTCACGTATAGTCGTGGCTGGGACACCCTCACTTAGCCCATCCAAGCGCAGCTTCTTGATTGCGTACGAGGCGCCCGTCTGCCTGTTTCGCGCACGAAACACGATTCCATACGTGCCCTCGCCAAGCAGCTGCTCAGCTTGATAAATATCTCCGAGGGCGTGCAGGTCGACCGGGTCGAGTCGCCCACCGAACGTATCCATATCGATTCTAGCGGTGCAGGCCTCCTCTTCTCCAAATGAATATAGCGCACTGTGTGAGTACACAGGTACCAACTCTATATTATGTAAAAAGCATCAACGGAAAAGTAAAGGATAAAAAAAGAATAAAGACAAGTCAACATAATAGGTGGCGGGGAGGGGGGAGGGGAGGTAGTGACACACGCAGTGAACAGAAACAACCACCACAATAAACATAAAAAGCCACAGCCATCATCATAAAGCAGGGTGCTGCGTGACAGTATCGTTCTCCAATCAGCAGTAAAGCGATGCTATCAATTTTGCAACTAGCGAGCCAACAAGAAAACGGCTCGGTGGCTCGCTGAAAAAATATATAGCGCGGAGAGGATCATATTCACATGAACAATACTGTCATCGTGTCTCCGATAATTACTCGCTGATGGGGTAGGGCACATCACCTCCTTCGATTGTGTGATATGCAACATCTATTTACAGCATGAATTGACTTGGCAATGCCGGAACGCTGCGTCACTGTAGCTGCCGTGTTGAACAGAAATTCAACTATGTTGGCTACTGTGATACCGATGCCTTGAACATTCCTCCCAGTCGCCATTCACTGGACTTTTTATTTGATTTGTCCGCCGTTACTGTTGTAGCAGCATTACGTCTCTGCGCCGCTACAACCTGAACCCCTCAAGTAGCACAACCAGCTCCGTGATTTCACACTCACTTGTTCACTTACACAAGCAGTTATCGCCACGTTTTCTGGTGTTATTGCCACCTCACTCGAGAGAGGCGAATGACGCAGAGGAGCAGTGGCAATAAAGGCAGACAGAACCTCCATGCACAACACTTCCGGATTGATACACACGCCCCACTGTCACGGTTCGGTCGTGATTGGCACAGTCCACACTACCACCTTCTTGCTTGCTTGTAGGCTGTTAACAGTGGACAAGAACAGACAACCCTCTGTTGCGAACAATGACATGGTGGTGCAGCCCTCCTTCAGCTTACCTGGATCTACCTGCACGGCAGAATAGAAAACATCCTGCGACCACGTCGACTCCGTCTCATCACTGTTCATCCACCGTTGAAACGGCACGGCTACACGGCCGTTGACGTTGCCGTTGAGTGTCATGGAGAGCGACATACACGCAGGGGAGCGACTGTGCGGCGACACTGTCCTATATGGGACTGAATGCAAGGACTGCTCCTCCTGTGAGTACCACAGTATATTTAGCGTCGCATTTGACTCCGGTGTAACGGTAGTGGAATTGCCGCTGCCATCGCCCCCAAGTGGCTGGAGCACAGAGGAAGGAACAGACTCCGCGCAGAATATAGGCTCGACGTTCAAGGCGTATAGCAGCGGCTCCCGCTGGTTCACTACAGTCCATTCCCCGAGACTCACGTCGGTGGTGCGCGCGTGCACGAGTGCGTACTTGATGCGCTCCGACGCGGTGCTTTCCTTGGAAGTTTTTCGCACGCCAGGTGGAACGGTGAGGTCAGCGCGTCGGTCAGATGTATCTGCCGTTAGATTATACAGGAACTGTGCGCCACTGCCAGCAGACACCTGAACTATGGTCGCACTATCACAGCCATCAATCTGACTGTGCTCCGTGACGGCACTTGCGGTCATGCTATTATCGCCTCCAGAAATGCTGAGCCGCAGCTGCGAGGATGAAGCGTTTACGTGCATGGAGCTGGCCAGCATCTGCAACTGTCGCGGCGACAGGCCACCGCTGGGTGTCGATGGTGTCACCACGAGCGCCTGCTCATCCGTTACGCGGCGGTGGAGTCGGACGGCGGGGCCGCTATTGGGACTTTCCTGACTTCCCCTTCGCGAGTGGAATGATGTCGTGGGTGTGATCTGAGTGGAGATGGTAGGGGTGGCCCAGCTGCTGTTATGATCGTCCAGCAGCATGCGCACAAGATAAAAGGCGTGCATTGCTCCCCCATGCGCAACCAGTACTGGCGTGCGCACCACGGTCGGGTCGTGACCTTCGTTCTGGGCCCACATCGGAATTGGGAGTCGCGCGCCAGTAGGCTGCCTATAGAGTGACCTGACGGAATCGCCAGACAGCACAATGAACTCCTCCACTAGGGCACCGCTCTGTTGCTCAGTATACGGACCTGGCGGCCCTGCCGGCTGCGACTGGCCGAGCGTCACGAAGGCCCCTGACCACACTTGTGGGAAGCCCCCAACACTGTATCCTTTCTCGGTCACGTCACGATCAGAGATCACGGAACTATTGGGAGAGGTGCCCTGCGAGCAGTCCAGCGTCATCACACACCCAGAGAAGTCAGATGGCCGCGGCTTCTTGGATCGTGTGTTCGCGCGGCGTGTAGCAAAGATCGTCAGTGCGGCGCCTCCCCCACCACCCTCGCTGCTTCCCTCGTAGTACCGAATACTCACGTTATGTAATTCGTCGTTCGTCCGCACAGTCACCTTGCCGCAAGGGACCGAGGTAGAGAGCAGCGGGTGCTGGTGCAGAAGCATGTCCTGTATTCCCCGCCGACCCCGCTGAAGACTGGTGCGCTGTCGCTGGTTGCCCGCGCTGTCGACATCGGGAATCGGCGGTGTCGGTTGTTGTCGGGGCCGTGGCGTGGACGGGGCAATCTCACTAACGGTCTCCACTGGGGTGGAAAACGCATTCACCTGGCCGCTGGTGACGGTGGTCGTCGTCGGGGTGACCGGTGTAAGCGCGGCCCTTGTGGCCCGGAGTGCGGACTCAATATCGCTGGATTTTGCTTCGACGTAGCCGTGGGTGGGAAAGGCCCGCGAGCAGCTGAGCATTCGCTTGTACCACGCGTTAATCTCCGCCTGGGTCGGCGTCGCGTTGCTCATCTTATCGAGCTCACGAGTGTCTTTAGAGTATACAGTGTCGAAGACGAGTTGCAGGCCCACCGCGTCAACCGCGCAAATTTGGAACACAGCAAATCCGCCGCCCTCCCGCACCCGTGCAAAGCACCCGACAATATCAGGAATGTACTTCCCTTCGAAGGTAGGGTGCAGAAGCAGGAGCACGTCATCGCGGCTCAGCCAGATGCGCCCCACACCAGGCGCATCCAGCGCGTTCACCCGCCGCGACGAAGAAAGAGACGCAGCGGTGATGGTGGTGGACACACCACCAGGGAGCGGTGGCTGCTCCGGCTCCACCGCGGCGGGGCCAAGTATGCCGCGGATATCAGTGGAACTACAGAGCTCCTCGTCACGACGGCGTGGTGTTGAGCGGCCAGATGAGCGTTGCTGTTGCAGGTGCTGTTGCGACAGGTCCAAGCTAGTTCGGACGCCGGCACCATTACTGCCGCCGACTGCACTGACACTACCATCGCTATTGGTCATCAGCCGCGCAGGCGTGAAGGATGGGTGGAACTCGTGACTGCATTCAAGGTCACCATCAACCGAAGAAACGCGGGTGTGGTGCGACAGAGCCTTCTTTGAGGTCTTGACCTTAACGGTAATGATGTCCGCCCCTTGGTTAATACGATCAATCACTTGCTCCTGAAAGTTATTTATCGATATTTTCCGAATTGCTACATCCAGCAGATTCTCTAATTCACTGACGAGCTCCTCTACGCTCTCTGCATCCACCAGTAGCTGTTCCTGTACATCATTGTTTACAACGGCCTTAGCCCAAAATTTCATAGTTTCTATTCGTAAAGGGAAAAGAAATAAAGCAGAAGCACCTTTCTTCCACAGAGCAGTTAGTCTGGTTGATTGCGAAGAAAAAACTCTATATATGAACTTGAGACCACTACAACAAACGAAATAGAATAACACAATTTGGGAGGAGAGGGAGGGGGGCACCCTTAGCCACTTATCTTTCTTTACTCAACCTCTCCGGTGCAAAAAGAAGGAATAATGCGTATTGTGTATAACGCCGCGCAAGTGTCTGCGCCGGGGGTTAGGGTGGCGGGTGAGGGAGGGAGGGGG
>JAODGE020013816.1:0-46876 GCA_027574965.2 Ecitophya simulans | reverse complement strand
TCAAAAAATTGCTAAAATTAAAAATGCAATTAAACCAGCTTAATCGACGCAGAATTGAACGTAGATTTGAATGGTAGTAAGCAATTTTGTCTAGAGTTAATATTAGTTGAGATAATGTTCCGTAAATTTAACATTGCATTCATTTTTGGCAAATTATATGTACTTTCTGCCAATACTAAGGTTAATACTAATATTAAGACTGTTGTCTATCTCTTCAACGTTTCCATTCGCAGCGTTTGTGGGATTGTTGATCGTATAGATTTAAACGACACAATCGCGCAAATAAATAACTATTCTAATCTTACCATGGAAACACTAGTTTATAATATTCCGTCTAACTCTGTTGAAGAGCATGTTCTGGTCCATTTAATAAATATGAACCATAATATAATGGCTCAAATTTAAGAAGTTTTACATTTCCGTGTTATCATCTAAACTTTGCACGCAACCGCATGTTTACGACAACTCATATTTGAATAGGGATTCGCTTAATCAGGTTTGCACAACTCACAACGTTTCGCAACAATAAACATTTCTTCTTTGCAGTACATGAGATATTATCTTTGGCCTCTGATAAACTACAGCATCTCTTCGTAAAAATTCCGAAACACGAGTGAGCGAGTGCAGTTGAGAATTTTAGAACGTCAGTTCGATGTACCATTTAAACACAACGTTTTGCCAACAGCGACTACATTGTCTTCGCCAACAATGAGACACTTTTATGCTATCTTTGTCGGCGGGCCTGTGCTTATTTATGAATTATGCGATAACAGACGACTGGAGGCTAATATAACAGCCAAGATGATATGACATTATGTGCTACACGCCGTCGAGATGTTGCTGTGCGTGCCGCTGCTGCTAATACTTGCCGCAGTTGCGTTAGTTTACGTTTATTTCAAGCAGGCTTTCGGTTATTGGCAACGCATCGGACTGGAAACCTACCCGAACGCGAGCATCCCTTTCGGACACTACATCAACCCCTACCGCAAAGATGCCACGAATATGGGAATCATGTTCGACAAGTTCTACAAGCACTTCAGGGAGATGAACGCCAAACACGCCGGCGTTTACATGATGACGACGCCGCTGTACATGCCGTTGGACTTGGACGTCGTCAAAGCCATCGTTACCAAGCACTTCGAGCATTTCGACGAACGCGGCCTGTTCTTCAACGAGGAGCTGCAGCCGGTGACCGCACATCTCTTCCAACTCGGCGGACAGCGATGGAAGCGCTTGCGGACGAAGCTGTCGCCGACGTTCACTTCTGGCAGGATGAAGATGATGTTTCCCGCGATGGCCGCGTGCACCCAACCGCTGCTGGCGTCCCTGACCGAGCGCGGCGTCGTGGACATCAAGGAAGTCTGTGCCAAGTACACCATCAACGTGATTGGCGCGTGCGCGTTCGGCATCGAGTGCGACAGTTATAAGAATGCCGAGTTTCATTACTACGGCACGAGAGTCTTTCGCACGGACAGACGACGAGCGTTGTCGACGAACGTCCAGATGTTCTATCCAACGCTCGCGACGTGGCTGAACCTTCGACCTTTCCCGCAGGAGTGCGTCGATTTCTTCGCGCAACTGATCACCGATACCGTGACGATGCGCGAGGCGAGCGGCGAAGTTCGGAATGACTTCATCCAACTGCTCATCGAGCTCAAGAATAAAGCAGACAAGGAAGAGGCGCTCACGATGCCGGAGGTTTTGGCCGAGGGCTGGCTGTTCTTCAATGCCGGCTTCGAGACGTCCGCAACAACGATGAGTTTTGCGCTGTTCGAACTCGGCAGGCATCAAGACCTGCAAGAGCAGGCGAGAGAGGAGGCGCGAAATGTTTTACACCAGCACGGTCACTGGAGCTATGAGGCTGTGGGCGAATTGAGATACATTCAGCAAATTATCGACGGTGAGCAATCATTCGCGAGCACTCTCGACGTCATTAAAAACTAATCCAACGATCACCTCGTGGTGAACTTACAGAAACTCTGCGATTATACCCGCCGTTAACTATTTTGAACCGCGGATGCAGCAAAGACTTCCAAATTGACGATTTGGTCATACCGAAGGGCACCAAGGTGTATATTCCCGTGTACAGCATACACATGGATCCCGAATACTACTCTGACCCGCACACGTTCGACCCGGAAAGGTTTACCGAAGAAGCGAAGCGCGCAAGACATCAGTACGCGTATCTTCCGTTCGGAGAAGGTCCACGAATCTGCATTGGTGATGATTGCCTCATTGGGGTTAGACTTAGACAAGGTCGACTCATTTGTCCTTTTTCTCATCGTATATAGGTATGCGCTTCGCCCGTATGCAAATTCGTCTTGGACTCGCGCAAATCCTACTTAACTACCGCCTTCGACTTCATTCCAAAGTTCCCGTGCAGTTGACCTTTGGCAAGTCGTTCATGCTAGCGCCGAATGAAAAGCTGAATCTGCTGATCGAGAAAATTTAGATGGAGTTCAAACTGGCACCGAGAAGCACGGAGTTAAGTAAAGTTAACCCATAACGTTGGTAATAAACTGTTAAGAACTTACAATTACAAATAAATAAATACACGTAAAATCATCATTTTTTGTCCATTCATTCCTCGTCTCTGTAGTATTCGGTGAGAGGCCCAAAGAGATAAACGGCTGGACAAGATTCATCCGGATTGCCCAAAAACTGCGCGTAGAGTTCCTGGTATCGTGATAGGGTGAGTCCGCCGCGTCGTCGGTCATCGTCCTGAAAGCACGCGTGTTGCATCGGCTGTAATTGGCCTCATGGCTGATGGTTAATTACGCTCAGCAGGTTGTTGAACGCTTCGTCGACGATCTCGATGTCGTCGATGGCGAACTTGGTGATGCACGCGAACCGATACTCGTCGGCGCCGATGAGGCCGTCGTCGTTGAGGTCCACCATCTTGAAGTTGGAGTCGATGAACATCTTCATCGCCTGCGGAAAGTCCTCGTACCGCCTGCCCACGCAGCACTGCTGCACGGCTTGCTTAAACTCCTCGGTGGTGATTTTGCCGTCCTGCAAAAGTTCCTGGAGGATCAAAACGCGAATTCGCCATGGATTATTCATGAGTCACGTGTGGGATCTAAACTTTTCAACAACTTCTACGAAACGGCAACGGCAACAGAAAACGTCCGCGAAATATCGAAGAGTCGTCGACTTATGACTTTTTTTTTGTTATGAAACGTAACGACCCGGAAATAAGCGCATGCACACGAAATTAGCGCGTGGGTGGTTTCGGCGAACGAAGAAAAAAAAGCAGACTCAACAACCAAAGCGCAGTGTGCGATGTAGAGACGATGCCGGAGCGCATCGGCGACTAATGTCTAAATTTACCGAAGGCACCTGCGGCCGGCCGGCTGGACCGCGATGGCCGCATTTACCTTATTGAAGTCGGCGAGCTCTGAGATCTCCTCCCACAGGCTGAGCATGATGTGCTGGTATTCCTGCAGCCGGGAGAAACTGAACTCGCCCTTGCCCTCGATTATGGTCGCTCGGAGGGCGAGACAGGCGAAGTCTCTTTCGTCCAGGTAGCCATTGTTGTCGATATCTTCGAGCGGGGGACGAAAACGAATTAATTACGTCGGTGCGTCTTCCCGTTCCTCGCGCATAATCTACGAGCGAGCAACGCGTCGTTTGAGCTAAATTGCGTTCGCTTGGCAAAAGTTTCAAGTTTGCGCGCAAACAATGAATGAAACGGACGCTGTGCGCATCTCGACGCATTCTAGAAGCCGTTCGGCGTAATTACGGCCGAAGGTTCCAGGAAAGTGTACATTTATCGAGACTAACGAGCCGGGTCGACCCATCTAATAATAAGTCGACGATTTATCGAATGCGAGAAATGACTTAACGGAGTTATACGCGCGCGCGCGCTAATTTTAATTTGTCGGGCGCGTTTTGTCCGCAAACGTTTGTCGTCATGCGTTCATTTGTGACCGATGCGTTTGTGTTTCCTATTTCTATTTATTGCTCGGGCGACAGAACTTTAGCACGGACCTCGAAGTGGAGCAGAATCGATGCAATTGGATGAAATGCAGAAAACGGCTCGCGTGGCTATTAATTTGCGGCGCACGACTTTCGGAAGCGCTGTCCGAAGGTACGGATTGATGTGTCTTGGCACGCGCCGCGCGCTTTCGCAGACCGCGTCCAAATCGCAATCGTTAATTATGAGAAATTGTCTTCGTTGTTTACACTGTACGACGGGTATTTTTAAGTTGTTCGTTTCCTGATATCACAACAGGAAACTAAGAATATCGCGCAATGAATAAAAACTGTGACGAACACGCGCGACAACGAACCACGATGAACATTGGAAATGAGCTAACGAAATAGAGTTGAATGTGATGTCTAAAACTTACCGTACAGGTGACTAATTACGAAGTTGACGCGATTGTCCCAGCTGTAAGCCATGATTGACGCGATCCCGGCAACAAGCCGTCGCGTCGTGGCGCAAACGAACGGTGTTTATGATCAAACGTAATAACTCTATTCCGACCGGCCGAAAGGCGCTCGCGGTGCGCGTGCCGAAAAGCGCCGCACGATTTTGCGATCGCTGTGAAAACCGGCTGGATTTTCGTCGCCGGTGCTATTTTCGACTCGCCGCGCGCCGCCGCCGCCAGCGCTCAAAAGCTCGCGGCGATTTTCCCACCGACGCATCGCGCAATTGTGCGCATTACGTGAACGCCGGACGGCGCAGCGCGCCTAATTGTGCGAACCACAAAAAAACGCTAAAAATAACGTGGCGAAAGAGTGCATTAAATCTAGGTTCGCGTTCGCTTACGCGCTCGTTGGATGCGATGAAAAGTTGCGGCAAACAGGTAAAAGTTTCGATTACGGTGCGCCCAAGTCATGCATTAGATTTCAATCAAATTTATCATCCTGACGTCATGCGTTTGACTGTTTTAATGATTTTTAACGTTTTTCATCCGTTACAAGTGTTTCGGTATCATGAAATTCGTCGAAGTAGAATTCTCCAACTTTCAAAACGAGCGCTTTCGACGAGCTGGCCGAACGTAGTCGACTTAACACGAACACAACTGACTTAGCAAGAAAGCAACTTTAAACGTATGACTTGACTGCTTGATAAACAAACTCTTTAAATCGAAGTTATTAATGTTTATCATGCATGAAAACCATAAACAATGCACAAATCGACTATATATTACTTCTTGCATTAATGTGAAACTTTCATGTTTTAGTCAAATTGTTAATATATAAATAACACAAGCCACATAATTATTCCCAGCAACACAATTAGGTTTGAAATAAAACTAGAAATACTTACCTTCATTGAAACAAGTTAAGAACTGTTACAAATTCCACAGATTTCTGTGAAACTTGAAGTAGGACAAATCTATACTTGATTTTATTGAATTATTGGCTGTTCTGGATGCGACAATTCAGTAATTACAAGCATCTATTAAAGCACAGCTCCTAATGATTAGCAATTCAGTGGAAAATAGTCTTAAACTTCTCTGGATCCAGCACAATGCCGTATCTCACATTCATCTTGTACTTGTCCTTGCTACTGTACAGTTGGAGTTTGAGATAGAGCGGATCTGTGATCGACTCTGGCTGATCGCTGAAGGGCACAATGTCTTTCAGCGGAATCTCGACGTCTCGCCGCGATCCCCATCCATCCAGGAAGGACACCTTCGATGTTTGTTGGTTCTTGTGCAGGTAGACGATGCCGACAGTGTTGGAGGTCAAGACACCCAGCGTGTGCATGATCACACAGCCCGATACACCTTGAAATAGGCAGGAGTCGGTGAGTGGCCGAGGCGAAACAAGTCAGCGACGTACCAAACGCGGCGATTCCGGCGGCGGCGTCCGCGGAGCAAACGTCGGCGACTGACAGCGCGAAGCTCGCCGGGACGGCGACGCACGCGGCGGCCGTCTGGTAGACCTTCGCTTTGTGAACCAGCGCCAGCGCCTTGATGTGCGGAAAGGCGTACACCGGCGCGTAGTCGTCGGCCGCGACGGAGGCGGAGGCGTTCGCGGCCGCCAGGCATCGATCGCGGCGCGAGGTAAACAAACGCGCCGCGAGTTTCGAGGTTAACATCTTGGAAGCAAGGGGTGTAACCTAACCTCGTCGCCAGCCTGCTGTCGCGGTGGCGACCGCGCAGTGACAGTCGTGTCCGTCGTGGCCGCGGTCGTCGTCTGCGAGAAACGCGTCCGCCGCGGTGTGCGCGTGCAACGCGGCGAGCATGTCGCAGGAGGGCGCGGCCGCCGACGCGGCGTCGCCGAACGGCAAGCCCTCGGGCGACGCGGCGCGCCCGAGCGGCCTGATGAAGATCAACAGCTACGTGCTGGCGCTGCGGCCGTGGTCGCTGAGCGCCAGCCTCATGCCGACGCTGCTGGGCGCCACGATCGCGTACAAGTATCCGGGCGCCGCCGACTTCAACTACCTAACCCTGCTGCTGACGCTCTTCACCGTCGTGTGCGTGCACGGCGCCGGCAACCTGGTGAACACGTACTTCGACTACGTGAAAGGCATCGACAACCGGCGCTCGGACGACCGGATACTCGTCGACCACATCCTCACCAAGGAGGAGGTCGTGTCGCTGGGCGCGCTGCTGTACTTCGCCGGCTGCGTCGGCTTCGTCATGCTGGCGGCGATCGCGCCGGCGAAGATGGAGCACCTGGCGCTCGTCTACTTCGGCGGGCTGTCGTCGAGCTTCCTGTACACCGGCGGCATCGGGCTCAAGTACATCGCGCTCGGCGACGTCCTCATCCTGATCATCTTCGGGCCGATCTCGGTGCTGTTCGCGTTCATGGCGCAGACGGGGCGCGTCGAGTGGGCGTGCATGTACTACGCCGTGCCGCTGGCGCTCAACACCGAGGCGATCCTGCACAGCAACAACACGCGCGACTCCGTCGCCGACAAGAAGGCCGGCATCGTCACGCTGGCGATCCTCATCGGCCACACCGCCTCGCACGTCCTGTACGCGTGCCTGCTGTTCGCGCCGTACATCATGTTCATGGTGGCCACGCTGAAGTACTCGCGGTGGTTCCTGCTGCCGCTGGTGACGCTGCCGAACGCGTTCCGCATCGAGAAGCAGTTCCGCACGGCGGACATGTACAGCATCCCGAAGCAGACGGCCAAGCTGAACCTGTTCCTCGGCGTGCTGTACGTGCTGGCGTGCAGCCTGGTGCCGGCGCTGCCGCACATCGCGCAGCGGTAGAGGGCGGCGCGCCGCGGCGGGCGCCCGTCCCGACCACATCTTCCATTAGTACGTAAGGAGCGACGCAGCGACAGAGACAATAATCCGCGCGCGCGCGGACGACGCGACAATAATCTTCTCGCAGGTGCGCGGGCGGGGGCGGCGGGGGCTACACCAGAGCTTTAATTGTGAACCGTAGCTGTAATTGCGCATCTGTACCTCTCTGTAAACGTTTCGAATGATTGTATATTACTCGACATATCTTTGTATACATATGGACGCAACGAAAGGAATAAAGGGAATCAAGATTCGACGCGAGGCGTCTCATTGCCGCCGGCGAGTCAGTCGGTTCGCGCTAGTCGCGTGGGTTCGCGCGGCGCTCGCAATCGGCGCCGTCCGCGCGCGAGTTTGGAAACGCGGTCGGCCGTGGTTGCCCGCGCCGCGTTGTGCGCGACGCGTTTCCTTGGAAACGCGACGGCGACATTACGTTTCGATCATGTCGGCGATCAGCACGCTCGGTAAGCGCGTCGTCCTGCGATCCAGTGCGCGACTTGTGCGATTTGCGCGGCGAAACCGAGTGCGTCCGCCGTCGCGACGCCCGCGCGGGCCCGAAATAGCGTCAGATGGTCGCGCGCGTTGGAGCGCCCCGACGGTCCTTCGGGCGCTCGAAATAAACGCGCCGCCCGTCCGCGTTTCGGGCGCGATGCGGGCAGCGCCGCTGGCAATTCACGACCGATCGCGCCGACCGCGCGTGGGTAAACACACACATCGCGTTGGCCGTCGGCCTTCGGCCGCGCAATGTGCGCTCGCCGCGTTCGCCTCATCGGCGGCAGATCGCGCGCGTTCGCAAACAAGACGCTTTCCATTATGTAATCGTCTAACGCGATTGTTAGACGTTGGCGCATTGAATGCGAACGCG
Source organism: Ecitophya simulans (assembly GCA_027574965.2). NCBI lineage: Eukaryota > Metazoa > Arthropoda > Insecta > Coleoptera > Staphylinidae > Ecitophya > Ecitophya simulans. Next base: position 38,800 of record JAODGE020013816.1, on the reverse strand, counting down.
CGCCGTGTGGCAACCGCACGTTTTCTGCTTTTAGACGTCAACCCGCCCCTGAAGAACCTGCAGCCGTGCAAGGTCTGCACCAGGACGTTCTTGCCGCAGTCGCTGGCCAAGCACGAGACCATCTGCGAGCGGACGGCGGCGAGGCGGCGCAAGATCTTCGATTCGCGGCGTCAGCGCGTCGGCGGCACCGATTTGGAAATCTTCAACATGCGGTCGTTCAAGTCGGCGATGCCCGCCGCGAAGTCGCCGTCTCCCGCCAAGGACGAGGCGCCGCACAAGTCGCATCGTCCCGTCGACACGCCGCCAGCCGCCGCCGACGCCTCGGACGCGGCGTGCGCCCGCTCCGCCGTCCTCGAATCGGGCGATCGCTGTCCCCTTTGCGACCGGACGTTTGCACCGAAGTCCTTCGACCGACACTACGCCGCCTGCAAGCGACAGCACCGGCGGCGCCCCTCCAAAGCGCAAAAAGAAGCGGCAAGGAACTACTTGGACAGGCCGGGATACCTTCGACACGGCCCGCTGCAGCCGTCCGACCGCTGCCCCTTTTGCGACCGCACCTTCGGACCCAAGTCCTACCATCGGCACGTCGCCTACTGCAAGGAGCAGAGCGCGCGTCTGCCCACGAAAGCCCAGAAGGACGAGGCGAAGACGCGTCTGGAACTGCGCATGAACTACCGCGCACCGTCCATCCGACGGACTGTCAAGGAAAAGTACCAGGCGGCAACGAGGCCCGCTGGCGTGTCCGACGCCGCCGAAGAGAACACGCCATCCTCCAAGGACGATCGTCAGGGCGCGCCCTCGTAAGTCATCGCACGTGCGCGCATTTTCGAACGTATCGTTGACGCCGAATAACGCGTGTCCACAGTATTGTCGGCGACCAAAGCAACGCGAAAACAAAACACGATAAACCCACGAATTCCAGAGACGCCACCCCCATCCCCACCACCGACACGTACAATCCCTTCCTGACTGCCGAAAAGCAGCTCATGGAACTGCTCGAATGCAACGACTTCAAGCCATACCGCCAAACCAAACTCTCCAACACACGCCAGACACCCCACAAGACCAAACCCAAACCCAAACCATTGTCTCCCAAGTCCAAAGCGCCAATTCTAATAACCTCCGCTCCCAAATTAAAGAAGCAAGGGTACCCAGACCAGTCCAGCGAAGCAATAGACACGCGGAGCGTGCTCGAGGACGACATCGATTTCGAAATGTTAGAGAATTTCATCAACGACAACTTCAGCGACACCACCGAGACCATCGATCCTCGACTGATCAACGACTTCGACAACCTATCTATTCCGGAACATCTGAGCTCCAACGTCTGTTCCACTCCCGTCATGATTCAATCCGTTTCGCAAGATATTCCAGCAAATGACGCATCGCCCAAGGACAGTATGACGGTAGGTCGGGCCGTAGTCGCCAAGCGCAGTCGGGCACTATGGATTTATTTGTTTTCTTTTTTTTAGTTGCCGCCGCACGAAATCGACGACGAAGTGTACGAAGAGTACAAGCGCTTGGAAGAGACGTTCATCATCGAACGCACCGAACAGAATCAGCACCGCGACGATGCGCACACGAACGCGTCCTTTCGCCGCGGCGGCGTCGCCGATTCCGCGTACGCCAGGTACGCGCGCGCACGCACGAGGCCGGCCGTAAACAAATCACAGTCTAACTGATTTTAGCTTAAACAGAACGCCGAAGATACGCTCGAAAATCATGCTGCTGTCGCTGCTGGAGCCGGCCTACCAAAAGGACGCGCCGTGCGAGTCGACCGACGGCGACGCGACGCCGACGGCGTTCGCCAAGTTCTGCCACGAGTGCGGCAAGGCGTCGCCCATCCCGGCGGCGAAGTTCTGCATTTGGTGCGGCGCGAAACGATTTGCCTTGTGATGCGACGTGTTACCAACTTTACAAAAAAAAAAAAACAAAAAGAAAAAAGCAAAAAAAAAGAAACACTCCGAACGTTAACTGCATTAACACGCGCACCCCTACCGTTACATAAGTATTTTCTAACTTTCCTACCTTCATTGCATAACATTACGGTAGGAATTCGGCGCGAACCGTAACGACTCCTCGCAGAGCTTCGCGATCCGACGTCTATCGACCAAACTTATTACTCAATTGTATACTTATTCTCGTAGCGTATTGTCAGCGGCATTATAAATTACGTGAGTCGAGTGTCGACGCTTTCCGTTATTATTATTATGGTTATTGTTATGTTTACGCTTGTGCTTAATGATTATGAATTATTTGAGTTATAAAGAAAGACTAAAACCACTACGCACGCGATGGCGCCGATTTCTTTTCCTCTTTTTCCCGTCGCGAGCGCGCCGCGGTAGCGCAACGACAAACGATGATGAATTCATTCTCTAATCGGCGGCTTATTTGGCGCGGATGAATAAGGCGTGTTACGCGAAGCCGGAGAATTGCGGCAGTGAGGAATTTTAAACGACCGGCTAAACTCGCCAGTCACGCCAATTGTCCGCCGATGCGATTCTATCAAACGCGTCGGTGTCGGTGCGAAGCGCGTCTTGGATGTTCCGGTTTGTTTTTCCACGAGTGACGCGCGCCGTTCGTGTTCATTAACATTTGCGAATTATTGTGCAAACTGTTTAGAAAGAAAGCGAACGCAGCGCGTTTCTCTCGACGATTTCGTTCGCGAACCGTTATGCGCTCTGCGCGCACGAAATTTCTCGAAAATTGGCGATAAATCAAGCCGGCTTCCGGACTGCCGAGTGTTTGGGGGCGCTCAAAAGTTGGGACGCGCCGCGGCGATTGCCACGTCGCCGTGTCACCGACGTCGTCTCTCCGCCTTGCGCAATGGCACGCGACGCGCCGCGCGAGTTTCGGGCGGGCGCGATGCGAACGCGGATCCGAATCGACGATCTCGGCGCGCCGGAGAGAAACCTGCCGACGCGCAGAGACCGGATGCGAGTGGAACCACAATAAATCGCTCGCTCACCGCGGGCCGACGCGACGCACAAAAGCGCTAATTGCCGGCAATAGAAATGGCGAACGCAACGAAACGCAAGTGGAAAGTGTGACAAATGTGCCATAACGTTATACAATGTGCGAATGTGCGCGCAAACGAGACGGCCAACGATTTAACGCCATTTGCATAACGGCGTCGCCCGCCGCGGCGCCAGTCGGCGTCGCCGATACGCTCACGGTCGAATTCGAGTCCGGAGAGATAAACGAGCGCGCGGCGGCGGCGGCGATCCTCCGGTTTCTTTTTCTGCGTCGCTTTCGTTTCGCTTGCGTTCGAACGCGTTTGTTTCGGCACGAAAACGCCGTCGGGCGGTCACGTTAAACAAAGCGCGCCATTAGCGACGCGTGCCAGCGCCGTTGCGCAATGGCGCGAGCGCGCGACAATCGGCGGTGCCGATATAGAAATTGAAAGAGAAATTGAAACCGGCCGCGCGAAATGAATCGGCAGGCGACGCGTCGGAAGCGAGAAACCGGCCGCCGGCGGACGTTCGGCGGCGTCGCGAGGCGTCGACGTTAGGCGCACCGTCCGGCGGCGTCGATAGGCACACGCGTTCGCGATCGCCGTCGACAGCTGGCGGCGTGCGTGCGTTGCGCGCGATGTTCATGCCCGCCGCTCGAGGAAGCATTTCTTTTCTGCGCTTTCTCGTCCGGCCGGCCGGCCTAGAGAGATCGTTTGCCGCGAAAACGCGCGCGGCTGACGGCCGACCGCCAGCGCGCCGATAGACGACGAAACAAACACTTTCACTGCCGCCCGATCAAAAGGGTCTTCTCTGACGGCGGCGGCGGCGGCGAAACGAGTTCCTTTGAAAAAGTGTGTCAGTGTGTCGAAACAAACGGCCGCGACTTATTTCGTAGACCATTTGCACGCGCTCGCGGCGAAGCGCTCAATAAACATACCGAACCGGTGAGATGTGCGCGCGCGGCGTCTGAAGTTTCGCGAATCGCTGGAATAAGTCACTCGCAAACGACGAACAGGACGAGAGGCGCGCCGATCGGAAGGAGCGGTGCGATGCGCGAATCGTATCGGCGCAATTTTAGAAATTCGCCGCGATCCGGACGCGGACGCGGTTGTTTTTGGGAAAACAAACGCGCCGGAACGTCCGACGCGCGGCAATTTCACCTCGCCGAGAAACGGAATGCGCCGCGCCGCGCCGACGACGCTCGGCCTTTGCTAATGAGCAATTTTCAAGCTGGTTTCGCAACGAGTCGCCGGCGTCTAACGGACGCGAAAGAAATCGTGCACGGACAAGGTTAGGCGGCGAGAATCGAATTCCGGCCGGCGCCCACGTCGGCCGCGGCGCGCCACCTGACCGCGCGACCGCGTCGCGAAACGAATTCGACGCGCGCCGCCTCCCGCCGCCGCCGACGCCGCCGCCCCGCCGCGCGAACGAACGAACGGCGCGCCGCGCGCCGCGCGCCTGTCTGCCGAGGGTCTCGTCTAACCGAAGAGTCGTGGCAATCGAAAACGCTCACTTTCTCCGATATAATATAAAGACGTCTTGGTCGCGACGCAGCGCACAATCGCGTCGCGACCGCCGCCGCGCACCTCGACATTTGAATAAGCCGCGCGCGCCGCACTCTCGCTCGCGTCGCTCGCGACTCCGGTGTCTCGCGCGCCGCGCTTCGGCATGTTTTTGTGTTCGGCCGCCGAGTGCGCACACTGACTGAGCATCGCACGGGACTGTTCGCGCTTTCTTCGCCAGAATTATGGATTTCCTAATACGGTAAGGCACCCGGAACGCGAGTCCGGCCGCGTCGATCGAGCCGATCGATGCACGCAACTAGCGCGCCGCGCGAGTGAACGGCGCGAGCAGTTGATTCATTTACGACCGCTTTTTTGGTTGTTACCGATACGTCGCGCGAACTTTCTATCTCGGCGGCGAACTTATCGCATTTCAACTTTAGAAAATCGGAGAGAAACCGACGCCGGCCGCGCATTGTTGTTCGGCAGTTCGCGGCGCTTTCGTCGCAAAAGTTTGCGCGCGATTTTGCCGCCGCGCCCGAACGGCATCCCTTCGACGCGAGCGCGCATCGCATTGCGCCGACAAACGTCGCGAAATAGTCGACCTTAATTTCGCAACGTGCGCGCTCCCGCATGTTGGCGTTTATGTAAATTTCAGTCGCGGCGACGGCGCGATCGAAAGTGACGCGCGCGCGATGGAAGAAAGCGCGCACGGCGCGGACGACCGGCGTCGAGAAGAACGAAGACGCGCCGCCACCGCCACCGCCGCCGCCGGTCAGGTGAATATTGCTCGTTGTCAAATCGTCATGCATGCCGTTGGTTTGTTTGTGCGTCGGCGCTGGCGCGGTTTTCGGCGTTAATGAAAACGAGGAGCGATTAGCGATCGACTTTCGTGCGCCGCTGTGTTTCGGCAATTAGCCGCCGACGACAATGCCACCGGCTTTTCATCGCCGACGGAGAAAATGCTCATGCGTCGTGCCGTCGTCTCGCACTCGACTTTCCTACGACGTGCGCAATCAGCGACCGCGCTCGACGATGATTGATTAACGCACGCGTCGCTGTCAATCCGCGCGGCGGCGCGCATCTGGAGCGGCGAAAGACATTTCCAAAGAGGTCAAACGGTCGTGCGATTATGAATATTTGCGTTGCGCAATCCGTCGACGAACGACACAAGCAGGTGAGGGCCGCCGGTAGCCGGTGATAACTCGACGGCAGGCGCGTGCAATTTCGCGCGGCAAATTACCGGCGGCGGCGGCGGCGATTCCGAAGAAAATCCTTCGGCGCGCGCAATCAACCGTCCGACGATTTGCCGCGCGCGGCAAACAATGGCGACGACGACGCGAAGACACGCGGCGCGCGAGCGCGATGTTAATGAACCGCCGCGCCGACGATAATGCGCGATCGTGATGTCATCCGATTAACAAACTGCTAATTGGCGCGTCTGGAGCGCCGAAATTTGGCGGCCGCGCGCCCAAGGACGACCTGATCGGCTCGCTCGAAAACCACAGACAAAAAGAACGAAAAAAAAATCTATTTGCAATGAGTTCACGCTTCTGGCATCGCGCGCTCCTTTCTAGGCGAAGCGAGTTGACCCGATCATCCACGTCGTTCGGATGAGTTTCGACCCGCTCCTTGCCGGAGCGGCCAGAGCCGCGACATCCGCGCGTGCATGAGCGAACTTCGACGCGGCGCGCAATGAATTATTCACGAATGTGTCGCCACAAAACCTAGGAAGCGCGCTCGCGGCCTGAGCGAGCGCCGAATTCGACGACGTCGCGAGCATGACGTCACGCCGGCAACGCGCATAATGGGCGTTTAATGAAGCGCCGACGATCGTAATGGCAGCGCGCGGCGTGCGCGCGAATCGGCGCGTCGTGATTGTTCGCCGGCGCTTTTGTCGCAATGCGAACGGCGCGTTCGCGGCACAATGCGCGTCGTTTGCGCGATTTCGCAATGCACAGACGCGAAATGGAACCGCGCGCGCCTTTCGTGCGCCCGCCAAGGACCGGCGCGCGCCTAACGAGCCGCGCGAAGTCCTCCGGTCGCGCGCGTCTTCGGCGCCGATTGCTGCGCGCAAGTTCGCCCGGCGTCGGTGGGAAATGCGTCGGCCGCGCTCGCGTAATGATGGGCCCGCATGGCCGGGCGATTCGATTATGCCGCCGTGGCGCGATTAATGTTGCGTGAAATGTCCGAATCGGGTCGCGCGCGCGCGGCTTTTCCGGCCGTTTCCGCGGATGCATACGTGTTCGCCTGCGTCGGAAGCCGGTCAAGAGGCACAAGTTCTCGTCGGTCGCGCGCGCTTTTTCCTTTTTCGTTTTCTTTTTTTTTTCTCTGTCTCCTTCGAGACTTATTAATAAATTGTTTACTCGCCGGCGCGCGCCGTAAACGACGTGTCGTAAGCTATTAATTCGCGCGGGAAGTTTCTACGCTCGTTTCGTCAATTCCATCGGCAATTGCATGCACACTGTGGAACCCGTCTCAAATGTGCTATAAAAACCTGATTGTTGTTTGTCTTCCGTGTTTTTACAATCTTACACAATCCGATCGCGCGAGCGCGACGACGACGACGAAACGAAAACAAAACAAACGAAAAACAAAAAAAAACTCTCCGCCCCCGTCGCCGCGCGCGCCGCCGCCGTCAATCATGTTCCAATTTATTGTCGTTGGACAGCTGAATATCAGCGCGCGGCGGCGACGCGCGATGCCGACGAATCCGACATCCTTGGAATAAAATATTTAAATTGAAAAGATCCGGGAAGGCGTTTACACCGAGCGTAATTAGCAGCGCACGCGCGGCGAGCGTTCCTAATCGGCGATGACAACGGTCGAAAAATTCCCCGCGCGAGATGTCGCAGCAGCGCACGTAATTGCACGCGGACCGACGTGGATGCGTTCGTTGCTCGTAATTTTACCGCGAACGGATCGCGACGCGACGCGGACTTTCTCGACGCGTTTCGTCACGTCGAAGATTCCTGCTCTTCCGCGCGCGTCGCACGCGAATCGTCGGTTGCGTGCCGCCGACGTGAGTCACGTTCGCCGCCGCCGCCGCCGCCGCCGAACGCGCGCCGATTGAAATTTATTTGTATAGAAAGCGAGAGTGAAAGCACGCCAGGCGGGGCGACGTCGCGCCGCACTTAGATAACACGGCGGCCTCTTCGGCATCCTGTTCGCCGTGACTTTTGCGATCGATCGTCCGGCGCGGCAAATTGCGATAACGAGAGCGCAATGAGGAACTGTCCACCGCGGCTTCCTCAACGGCGGCGGCGCGCGATTCGACGTTCGGTCGGCGGTTTTCCGCCGCGCGCGTTCGCATCATCGGCGCGTCGACGTGGGCGGGGGTTCCCGGATCTCGGCGCTAATTGAGCATGCAACAATGTGCGAGCGCTCCGTGTCATTTCATAATCGCGTCGACGGCGTTATTGCCGAAAGCAGCGCGCCGAGAATTCGATAACGCCTTGTAACTTTCGCTGGAAACCGGACGCGATAATCGTCGAATCGATTTATCGGACATTCGAAAACAATTTGCGGCCCTAGCCGCGCCCGCTAGTTAAAACTTTCTGTCGAGATCGAGGCGTCTACGCAGTGCGTCCGACTCTTTCGGCGTTCGTTTCGTGCGGAAAACGGCAATCGCGTGACGCGCGAGAAGCAATATTCGGCGCTCGACGCGGCCGACGCAGCCGCGCGTGACCTTGATTCGCGGCGCACGTCGATGCGCCTCGCGCGCGCGACCAAAGTTGCGGAATGCACGCGAAGAAGAAGAGGCCGGCGCGTTAGAGGCGATCGCGCGCCGAGATAAACGAGATTATGTAAATGGCGTGCGCGAATAGCGAGCGGCGGCGGAAAGCGGCGAACGACGACAAATTATGCGAACCTTACGAAAGTTGTTTGTTGCCATGATGCAAGTGAAAGTTTACTGCCTTTTTACTTCTTGACATTAATGCACATCATGTATCATATTAAGAACGAGGCGAGAAATTCTCGGTCGACATTTTCGCGCGCCTCGCGAGAATGCGAGCGATCTAAGCGCGCGCATGCAAAGTCGCGCGCGCATTGTGCAATCGCATTCCGACGCCGAGACGTTTGTCGCAAATGTCAGCGCGGACGTTGTCGCGCATCCTTTTATCATCGTGGTAATGGCACACATGCGGATCGTTTCCATCCAGGTCGTGCTCGATCGACGATAATCGAATTAAGAAACCGCGACTGCGATCGTCGGCGCTGATTGGAATTTGTTTATGTCTTTCATTTCGATTCAGGTCGTCATTCCTATTGCTGTGGCTGGCGCACGCGCTGCGCGGACGCGAGCACGACGCGAGCGAATACGCGTCGCACGTTCCGCACGAACTGCGCGAGAAGGTGCAGTGGGCGCTGGACGCCGAACGCGGCGGGCGACCGCCCTGCGACGACAAGCTGGACGTGCCCTGCCCGCCGAGCAAGTACCGCCAGCCGACCGGCGACTGCAACAACATCCGCCACGCCGACTGGGGCGCGCGCGGCGCGCCCTTCCTGCGGGCGCTGCCGCCCCGGTACGGGGACCGCAGGACGACGCCGAGGCGGGCGGCGTCCGACCGCGCGCTGCCGAGCGTGCTGCGCGTCGCCGAGGCGTTCCAGCGGCTGGACGCGCAGCGCGACCACGAGTCCGTCACTGCCCTCCTCGGCGCGTGGAGCGAGCTGCTCCTGCACGACCTGGCCAGCACCGGGAACCTCAAGGGTCCGGACTGCTGCCGCGGCGCCGACGCCCAGCATCCGGAGTGCTTCGGCCGCCTGGGCGACGACGACTGTAGGGAATACATGCGGACACTGCCCAGCATCACCAAGGAGCAGTGCGCGTTCGGTAAGAGCGGCGCGACTGGCCGTTTTCGCCGACCGCTCGTAATCGTGCCGCACGCTTCCAGAATACAGAAACCAGATGAACTTGGCGTCGTCCTTCCTCGACGGCTCCGCGATTTACGGCACCACCGCCGGCGCGGTCGAGAAACTTCGCTCGTACGACGCCGGTTTGGTCAACATCACCGCCTGCCGCGTGTGTCACGCGAACGCGCTGTACTCGGCGATTCTCCGCGAACACAACAGGATCGCCGTCAACCTGGCGCGGCTGAACCGCCATTGGAGTGACGAAACGCTGTTCCTGGAAGCGAAGCGCATTGTCGCCGCGGAAATCCAACACGTCACCTACAACGAGTTTCTGCCCATTATTCTCGACGAGGTAATCCGCTCTTGTCTCGCTCTCTTCGCTTGCGATCGCAATTACATCGCCTTGTTTCCCCATTAGTCGACGATGGCCAAATCGGGCCTGCGTCTGCAGTCGCACGGACATTACACCGACTATTCTAGCAACCACAAGGCTGGCGTCTACAACGAAGTCGCGCTTTCCGCACTTCCTAGTCTGCTCTCGATGATTCCAGGCGCTCTCATGAACGAGTCGGCCGAGAACTTCGCGGAAATGGTGGACCTCCTAATCCGCACCAAAGCCAAGTCGCCCAGCCTGCACATGGTTGTGCCATTGAGATCCGAATGGGACACGAGCGCCCTGCTCATTCACATGGGTCGCGACCATGGACTCCCCGGTTATGCCAGGTTCGTCCAAACCTGCGGCAACAAGACGTTGGCCAACTTCGATCAGCTGGCCCACACGGGCATGAGCGCAAAGCACATCGCCGCCTTGCGCAAATTCTACGCGAGCGTCGAAGACATTGATCTGCTGGTCGGTGCCATTTTAGAAACACCAACGCCGGGCGCAGCGGTCGGTCCGACGACCACCTGCCTCATCGAGAAGCAATTCAATCTCCTCAGGCGATCTGACCGCTTCTGGTACGAGAACGACCTGCCGCCGAGTTCGCTCACACCCGAGCAATTGCGGGAGATCCGAAAGGTCACGCTCGCTGGTCTACTTTGTGCCAACACTGACGACTTAGACGCCATCCAACCGAAGGCGTTCGTCCAGGAGGATCCGTTTCTGAACGCGCGATTGAGCTGCGACCAACATCCGCTCCCTCAGCTAACACCCTGGCTGGAGATGGACCACATGACGGATCTCAGCGAGGACATGTTAATGGACGCCATTGCCAAGGCCGAACACGACGTGTTGATGCGCCGCAAAATGGAATATGAGGTTTGGTCAACGGTGGGTGGCATCGATCCCAAATCCCATGCAGGCACAGCGGCCGCTTTCAGCAAAGCAAACAGACAAGCACTCAAGCTGGCCAACTCGTCGTTGCTCTTCGAGTTCGCCAGCAACGAAATCATCAACTCGCTGATGAACAGACGCAGGAAGAGGCAGCTGTTCGACAACAACGTCATCAACTCCGTGTTCCGCGTCGAGCTGTCCGACGGCCTTCAAAACGTAGATGTGTCTTCGCTCATTCCGCCCAACGTGTTGGACGTTGTCGAACCCAACTGCGAGGAATCGGGTCCGTGCGACTCCAGCCATCCGTTCCGAACCTTGACCGGTCACTGCAACAACTTGCGAAACCCGTCGTACGGCAAGAGCCTGACCACCTTTACCAGATTACTGCCCAGCCAGTATGAGGACGGCATCTCTCGTCCAAGGGTCACCGGCGCCACCGGCGTACCGCTTCCATCTCCTCGCATCGTCTCGACGGTCATTCACCCCGACATCAGCAACCTCCACAGTCGCTACACCCTGATGACCATGCAGTTCGCCCAGTTTTTGGACCACGATCTGACTATGACGCCAATCCACAAGGGCTTCCACGAGTCCATCCCCAACTGCCGCGCGTGCGACAGCCCTCGCACCGTCCACCCCGAATGCAACCCGTTCCCGGTGCCAGCCGGCGATCACTACTACCCCGAAGTGAACATCACTTCCGGACAACGTATGTGCTTCCCGTTCATGCGATCTCTGCCCGGCCAGCTTCACCTCGGACCTCGCGAGCAAGTCAATCAGAACACTGCCTTCTTGGACGCCTCGCAAGTCTATGGAGAGAACCATTGCGTTGCTAGGGACCTCAAGGGAATGGGCGGCCGCATGAACTGCACCATTCATCCCGAGAAATACAAGGATCTCTTGCCGCGCAGCGATCGCCATCCCGAATGCAAAACGGCGTCTGGCCTCTGTTTCATTGCTGGCGACGGACGCGCCTCCGAACAGCCTGCCTTGACCGTCATACACACGATCTTCATGCGCGAACACAACCGAGTCGTGGAAGCTCTCCGACAGGTCAATCCGCACTGGGACGCGGAGAAACTCTTCGAGCACGCCAGGAAAATCTTGGTCGCCGAGAACCAGCACATCACGTACAACGAATTCCTGCCGCGCATTCTCAGCTGGAACGCCGTGAATCTCTATGGCCTGAAGCTGCTGCCGCAGGGATACTACAAGGACTACAACCCAAGTTGCAATCCGTCAATCTTAAACGAGTTCGCGGCCGCCGCGTACCGCATTGGCCACAGTATGCTTCGGCCGCACATTCCGCGCCTCAGCCCCAACTACCAAATCATCGACCCGCCAATTCTGCTGCGCGACGGCTTCTTCAAGGTGGACATGATCATGCAAGGCGGCATGGTTGACGAGATCACGCGCGGCTTGGTCTCCACCCCCATGGAGACCCTCGATCAGTTCATCACCGGAGAGGTCACCAACCATCTCTTCGAAGACAGAAAGATACCGTTCTCGGGCATCGACTTGGTGGCTTTGAACATCCAGCGCGGCCGCGATCACGGCCTGCCATCCTACAACAACTACAGGGCTTTGTGCAATTTGAAACGCGCGACCGCCTTCGAAGATCTGGCCAGAGAAATTCCGCAGGAAGTCATCTCTCGTTTCAAGCGCATCTACGCCACCGTCGACGACATCGACCTGTTCCCAGGTGGCATGAGCGAGCGGCCATTGCAGGGCGGTTTGGTCGGCCCCACGTTCGCGTGCATCATCGCCATTCAGTTCAGACAGCTGCGCAAGTGCGATCGCTTCTGGTACGAGAACGACGACGCCGTCGTCAGGTTCACGGAGCAACAGCTCCAAGAGGTCAGAAAGATCACCCTGTCGAAGATCCTGTGCGATAACTTGGACGTGCATTCGGACATGCAGCGCGCCGCCTTCGACATCCCGTCGAACTTCCTGAACCCGAGGGTGTCCTGTCAGAGCCTGCCGAGCATGGACTTCAACGCGTGGCGGGAATCGGCCACGCGCGGATGTCTCATCGGGCAGTCGCAGGTGCAGGTCGGCGAGTCGGCGTTTCCCAGCCCGTGCACGTCCTGCGTCTGCACCACCGAAGGGGTAACGTTGCTCTCGCGCGCGCGCGCGCAACGAATTCGGCGCTAATCGTGACCCTTTCCAGGCCCAGTGCGCCTCGCTGAGAGTGACCGATTGCAATCAGCTGCTGCGCGAGTGGTCGCGCGAGACGATCCTGCGCGACGACGTGTGCACGGCGCAGTGCGGCTTCCTGCTGCGCGGCGACGCCGCCGCCAGCCTGAACATCTTCCAGCGGCCGAGCGGCTCCAGCGAGCTCAACCAGGATCTCATCCCGCCGCCGCAGCGCAACACGCGCTCGCGTCCGATCAGCCCGCAGCGCTTCAACTCCAACTTCAATGGTTTCAAATTTCCTGACTTGACGCCATTCGTGGCCAAGTAGGCGCGGTCGGCGACCGACGTCTTAAGTTTATTTATAACAAACTACGTTAGTGTCATACCTATGCGTCGATTTTATATCAAAGAATGGAAATGAACGAATGGCATGCAATTTAAGTTGTAAATACTTGCTTTTGGATCTCTAATTAATACGAATCTTGATACATTTTATATACTTTAACGCGCACGGCGTCGATATTGAGCAAAATTAAGTATTTATGAAACGAAATTATTTCAACACTGTAAATATAGTTGATATCTTACCATAATTTATACTGATATTGAATGCGTTAGAGTCTAATGGATAAACAATTATACATAGCCGATTCATATGTTTAGATCGTATTTAAGCGAAATCAAAGCTTAGAAAGCGACATTTGTGTGATGTCCATGGCGCAAATGATATTTTATATACCTTTTAATATTATCATAAACACGAAATCAGTTTTTTTTGTTTTGTTACCATTTTATCATATAAATATTATTATAACTACCTGCTGGCGGCGTTATTTTGTCTTCTCATCGAAACACAAAATTTGACAATTTGGCGTTGGAAAGATTGAAAAAACAACCGAAAGTATATTTTTGAAAAAATGCTATTATGTAAATTGTACCCTAATGCCAAAAACAATGAGTACGTAAAGCAAACATTTTGTCACCGAAGGAATTTCACAACATAAGAGTTTTGAATGTTATTGTTTTGTTAGAATGAAATGGTAGTTTGTTTTAGTGTATTTCTGTGACTTGTGTTTTATCAGAGCGTGCATATTATGTTACATACTATCTATATACTTTCTAGTATTACATACTAGTATTACAATGTACAATGCGTACTTCTACGGTTGCCTACGATGCACAGAAAACTCGTTTATAACCCCAATGTTTGTCAGTTGGTGCATGCGAATTCCACACGCAACTCAAATTATTAACGACTTAACTAAATAATATAATGAACGTCTTTGCAACAACTTCGACGCAATCGACGAGGGCCTTCTACTCTCTGATTCAGCGTAGCATTGCCTACAAAAGTGCCCTGACGTTAGCCAGCTTATATCCACAAAGCACTCTGAAGCTCACAACACCTTCGAAGGTGAGAAATCAATCAAAGCTTTGCTCTGATCATGTTTTATGGCAATTCCAGCCAGATAGAAGCGCGACGGAGAAGTTTTCCGGACACATTCCCGTCGACCAGTTATTAATCACTTACTCAAGAAGTGCTGGGCCAGGAGGCCAGAATGTGAATAAAGTCAACACAAAAGTGGATCTTCGATTTCATCTCGAGACAGCTCCATGGATACATGCAGACATTAAAAGTAAACTGCTAGACAAGGTAGGAATAGTACGCGTCAATAACATTGGCTAGATGTTCACGGACAAGTTACCGTTGTTCAAGTATAAAACGCGCTTGACGAAGGATGGATTCATGGTGTTCAAGTCCGATACAACACGATCTCAGCAACTTAACCTTGCGGATTGCATGAATAAGGTAAGGGAGTGCATTTATTCGGTGAGTTTTGAGGCGCCCCCGCCGTCAGAAGAGACCGTGGAGCGCATCCGCAAGCGGCACGAAAAGGCGATTCGCGAGCGGCTGATGGAGAAGAGGCAGCGATCCCACATTAAAGCAGGCAGGGGAGCCCCTGACATCGAGGTCTAAACAAAACGATTAAAAGCAAATAAATGTAAATCTCTAGCATCATTTTAAGTCTATTCACAAATTGATTCACATTTGATTTTGCGATTATTTACCAAGCTAACAAACAATTCCTTATCGAGTTTCCTAGTCTACACAATTTTATATAAAGAATATGCAATAGTTACTTCTTAATTTAGAGTTGCAAGACGCGTTCGCGTATTAAAAGTGATTACAATTAATGAATTAGTTTACTTAGTTAACCTAGGGCGAATTAATCGCGGTCTCGTCGCCGATCGTTGCCGCGCGAATGCGAGCGCCTGTCGTTGCCGCGCGAGCGCGAGCGCCGATCGCCGCTGCGCGAGCGCGACCGGTCGCGTCTGCCGCGCCCGTTGCGGTCGCGCTCCCGTTCGCTGCGATCGCGCCGCTCGCGAGATTTGCTCCGATGCCGCTTCGATCTGCGGTCCAGCTCGCGCCCGCCCACGTACTGCTCGCGATGGCGCTCCTTGTAGCGATCCTCTCGGTCGCGTTCGCGATCGCCGCCGCGGTCGCGCGTCGCCAGACGCTTCTCCTCCTTGCGTCGCTCGGCGACCTTCTCCAGCTCGGCGAGCTTCTCGCGGATCTTGATGAAGCCCAGATGCAGCTTGCCGCCGAAGTGGTCGGCCAGCCGGCGGTCGTTGTCGTGGATGCCCAGATACGCCGAGCACACCTCGCAGACGCGCAGCTTCTGCTGCTGGTAGCTGCTCGCGGGCATCGAGTTGCGGTACTCCTGCTCGGCCTCGAGCTTGCGCTTGCGCAGCTCGTCGACCTCCTCCATGAGCTTCATGCTCTCGTCGACGAAGCCCTCCTCGCCGAGCTGCTCGGCCTTGGCGAGCTTCTGTCCGATCTGCTCGGCCAGCTCGTGCACGCTGTTCGCCTTCACGGCCACCTCCGCGCTCAGCTCCTCCTGCGTCTCCGCCAGGCGCTGCTTGGCCGATTCCGTCCGACGGTCGCAGTCGCCGATGAACGCCTGCAGATGTTCCATTGCCTGCGACCGACGGTCGGTGTTACGTGGCTACGTGCGGCGCAAGTAGGCGGTAAGGGGGTGCGTGCCGATACTCACGTCCAGGTCGTAGAAGAAGTCGCGGTGCTGCTGCGCCTTCTCGAAGTCAGCCCGCAGCGCCAGGTCGTGGATCTTGGGACAGTCGCCGAGGTCCATGCGCTAAACACAAACGACACGGCATCAGCAGGGTGGCGCAACGGCCGCGTATGGCGACAGGTTTCGGAATGCTCGCGCGCTGCGTCTAATGTATGCTCAGTCAGATATACTCGCGTACTCAACCATTGAAATGAAACAAAAAGACTTACTCTCCGCGGGCCGCGTATCGCGTCTTCGCGCGTCAGGCGTCGCTGCTCGCCCCGTGTACTTACCGACGGCGGCGTGGCCTGACACGTCCGGGACACTACATCGAGAGTCGTACGTGCTGAGAGGTTACCATACCTTCTTGAGTGTTCGGTGCGCACATTTACAAATAGAGATAACAGTACGGAAAACAAAAGTGTAGTAATAAAAGTAGTCAAGAAAGTAGTATCCAGTTTGGAAAAATCATAATCATAATCATAATTACAGACAGATTCACGTCAACAGCCAACGACCAAAGCTGTTCCTCGCTCTCGCTCGCTTTCGCTTATCAATTATTTACTACCGACAATCAATCAATATGTATATAATAGAGTAATTATAGTATTAACCTTATAAATTTCTTTGGTTCATACGTACGTCTCGAGTACTTACATAAACAAACTAACACCTATTTTCCTCATCTTATAGTCATATAGTAAGTAAAGTGAAGTTTCTGAAAATACATTGCGTACATTAGTTGCAGTTGTTGGCACATCCCCTTGCGTTTGATTGAGCAAAATGGTGCGTTTCGCAATGTCGCAATCGCAATTTCGCTGCGCTCGGCTACTCGAGAATTCGCCCAAGCGAGAATTGGGTTCGTTTCTTGATTGCACAAGATCGGGAGGTCGGGAGTTGTAAATTATTGTGTTAGGAGAGGTTGACTAGGGAAAAACGAATGCAAATTATAAACTTCAGGTGGCGTTAAACACATGAAATGGTCAAGTGAGAGACAAATCATATTCGCAACGATCGCCACGCGTCATCGCGCGCCCTTCACGACACTTACCGTGGACGTGAGGATTTCGTGTGGACAGCAACATAACAGGAACGATTTGCAGACCTTCGGATCGTTAAATTTCACCTGAAATTTATTGTTCTCACCTGGAAACGAACAGAGCAACACATTAGCCACCCGGCGTTTGCGCGAACACGACGCCGACATGCATTAATGCGCATCAACATGCAGGAATGGATGACAACGGCCATCGAACGCGACAATAGCGAGAGGCATCGTTCACTGACTGGGCATCGTGCGCACGCGATTAGCGGCAGGGCGTCGTGGGCAAACGGCCGACCGCGTCGACGATAGCTGCGGCGCCGTCCGACGGCGAGCCGCGGCGTTGCGAATGTCTAAACGTGGTGTCGCGCGCACTCACCATTGCGTCCAGTACCCATCAGCTGGTCCAGCATTGCGCGCATTTGATCGTGTGCAGTCATTTTGGCAATGCTGAACAGCCGGCGCTCGGCGTGGATGCGATTTTAGCGGTGTTTCAATGGTGCCGTGAGGTGGAATCGCGCTCGGCATCCGTGTGGAGAAAATGGCGTCGACGTAACGTTGCTCGAACGCCTCTCGCGAAGGTCGCTGCGTGTCTAGCACCAAGCGCCAAGCCAAAGGCACCAAGCGCGTACTTCGCGTTCGCTTTAACGCGTCCCACCAACCTGTCAAGTCGCTACCGTTTGACGCGGCTCGCATCGATGTGATGTTGCCAACGCTTTCGGTAGAAATTGGGCTCTAGGCAATTTGACGCCTTTATCAGAATTAACGTGCTTCGATCCAACGATACGATTATAATTCTATCGTTTAGTCGTAATTACGTTAGTAGTTTTTGGTGACGAGTCGCGTCTCTTACATAATGGTGCGCATCGTGCGAACGCAATGTTGCCACATCGTTCGGATGGTTATTGTACCGATTAAGCATCTTATGTTAATAGCAATTACGGTTGAAACTTTGATTACAACTTTTAATGCTTGTATCGCCTTTGCGTTTGTTTGGTTTAAAATTTCGTAAAATTTTGGTGGTTTTGGTGGTTTCTTGAAGTTTTCAGACAATTTCAGTAATTACAAGTTTATTTACTAGAAACGAACAACCAAATAAAGTTGTAACAGAATTAATTCTCTTAAAAGCAAAAATTTACATATGAATGACAACGAATAAATATTGAAACGTACCATCAATTACTTACTATATATCATAGATATGATAGAAACATAACAAACAAATGCTCCCAAATAGATTATATGCATTATTGAATATAAAAAATTAATGTAAATCAAACATTTATCACTTCTTATTCACCCATCGTCACCAGCCGCAGTAGCGCACATTTGGTGTCGATGTTTCTGAAAATAATGGCGTTGAAACTATTGGGAAACAGGCTGCGTGTCAATGCACTACTCATCGACTGGTGTAAAGTTGTGCTGACGTTTTCATTCAGGCAATTAGCATGTGAAAATGATCAGTGTGTCTGTCTGTTGTAGCCTATCCTGCTTTGTACCTCCTGCTTGCTCTTGGGGCCGACGTTCCACGGCGGCGGCGTGTTCGGTTTGTTGTCCTTCTCCTTCTTTGCTTTTTCTAACATTTGATTAAATTCAGCAACATCGGCCTGTTTCAGTTTGATGCTGGTCAGTGGTCGCCTCAACATCTAAAAACGTACACTGGTGAGAGAATGTCCACGACTGCCGTTGATGATTTGATAGAAAATTACAAACCTTCGGGCCTAGCGGCACGTGCCTTCGAATAGGTAACTGATTTGCAGTCGCCAGTGATCGATTTCATTTACGTCTTTAACGAAAATTCGTCGAAATATTAGGTTAGTCGTGCTTGTTGATGTTGACGTTAGGGATGGGAATAACCTAACGGCTAAACCGGTTATTTTCCGTTATTCTAGCGTAGCATACACGTAGGTAGATGTTTCGGATGTTTCCAGCTACATAACGCAAAAATTAAAATAACCAGTTATTTTAATTTTGACTGATAACAGGCATCTTGATATGTTGGTTGATTTAAAATATTGGTGCCGAATAAGCCAACGCATCAACTGGCACTGTTCCTCACAGTGCTTGTTAATTTAATTTCAATTTTTCAATGTTCCAGAGCGATTCACAATGCGTTGATTACGTTATACGGTAACGACGAGTTTTATGCAATCAGGGAATTTTGGTACGGTTTCGTTCGTAGCGATGGAAATTACGAATGTCGTCGATATTAACTTTTCACCTTTTTTTCATTAATGTGCAAATCCATTCGATGATGATTTGAATTGCTAATGCGATATGTGCGTTTTCCAAGAACGCGAAGTAATGTAATAAATGTAATGGTAGACGAGTCGACGAGGTGCAAACATAAGCAAGCGCATGAATTGCGTCGTTGCGTCGGGCGCTTGACCTTCGCGGCAATCAAATTTTAACTTGATTAATCACGAATCAACGTAATCAAAGTAAACAGCGCTCGTCGCAGCAATAGGTAACGCCGTACCGATGTTTGTAAACAACGCAGATAATGCCGCGAGCGCGAACAAGATTTGACTAATGAGTCGTCGTCGACGAGGCCGGCCAACAACATGCGCTCGTCAGCTGGTATGATTAGGAGCTGGGGAACGCGTAAGTGAATCGTTCGGAAGTATCGTCGGCAGAGGCGGCAACAGGTGCATCGATTGGAGGTTAATTCGTTGCGTGCAGTTTGCAGTCATGTGCGGAAGACGCTTCCAAGGAGCTATCACCAGGTGCCAGACGAAGTTGCGCGAATACGGGAAGTCTGCAGGAAGTTCGCGACCGCCGAGCTGGCGCCAATCGCCAGCAGGTTGGATGCTCAAGGCGAATATCCCGCACAAACTATCAAAGACATTGGCAAACTTGGCCTGCTGGCGATCACTGTGCCAAAGGAAGACGGAGGCTCTGGCATGGACACGCTGGCATTGTCTGCGGTTGTCGAAGAGCTGTCTGCTGGATGTGCTAGCACTGGCGCAATTGTGTCTATTTACAACTGTTTGTATGCTAATTTACTCTCCAAATATGCAACGCCCAATCAAAAGAGAGAGTTTCTGCATCCATACACCACAAGTGGCACACTGGGATGCTTTGCTTTGAGTGAACCAGATGCTGGAAGTGACGTAGCTTCACTGCGAACAACTGCCACCGAGAACAATGATGGTTTTGTATTGAATGGCACTAAATCATGGGTAACCAGTGGAACTGTTGGGAAAACTGCTGTGATTTTTGCTACTGTTGATAGATTATTATTACATAAAGGTCAGTTCACTTTTATTATGCACAGAAAAGGTGTTAATCGTTCAGGTGTTGCAGGTATTACTGCGTTTTTGGTTCCTCTGGCAGCCGAAGGAGTGACAGTAGGTAAAGCGGAAGATAAGTTGGGCATCAGGGCCGCGCCGTGCTGCAACGTGACTTTGGAGAACGTCTGGGTGCACAGGGCGAACGTTTTGGGCGAGGTCGGCGAAGGTTTCAAGATGGCAATGATGCAACTGGAGTTGGCGCGCATTGGGATTGCCTCGCAGGCGTTGGGAATCTCCCAGGCGGCTCTGAACGCGGCGATTGACTACTCCTTCAATCGCATCGCGTTCAACCAACAACTCAACGAATTCCAAGCAGTCAAAGTACGTACACGGAGCCGCGCATCGTCGCGAGTAAACATTGTGTAACGTTGTGCCTCGCAGCTGCGAATCGCCGACATGGCGCTGCAATTGGAAGCGGCGCGACTGTTGGTGCATCGCGCCGCCGATCGCTACGACGACGGCGGGCGCGCGTCGAAGGAATGCAGCATGGCGAAGACCGCCGCGAGCACCGCGGCCACCGCCATCACCCACAGCGCCATCCAGATACTCGGCGGCATGGGCTACGTCAAAGACATGCCCGTCGAGAGGCACTTCCGCGACGCACGCGTGACGGAAATCTACGGCGGCGTCACCGACATACAGAAATTCATCATCGCCGATTGCATCCTCGACGAACACCTGCGCAGAGCGCGCTGATTGTGTGTTTACGCTTGCACGACATCTTCGCGAGATCCGCCGATGTATTTTCTCTTTCTTTTAAATATTACACAACTTACAATACGGTGAAGATATCAAACGTTAACAAACTGACTGCGCATCGAGTCGGCAAGTAAATGCGAATATAAACAATTTTACAACAAACAACAAACATTGCGCCATCACATGATTCGGCTATTTTAATAATTACTTGGCTAGCGCGGCTAACCCGGCTTTATTTGCGAGCGTTCTGGGAAAACATCTAGAATTCGTTTTTGGCTCCGACGAACCCCTTCTTTCCGTCGGCGAGGTCGTCGAGGCAAGGCACTTGCAGGAGGTTGAAGTAGACGTTGCCGAGGATGTGCGACGTCGGGCCGGTGGTCGTTTTGAGGCAGTCGTAGAGGCGGTCGTCGCACTGGCAGTGGCTTTTCGTGTAGTAGGCCATGTTGCTGACGTTGAAGAGCTTGCCGTATCCTCTTATCTTAATGGGGCACAAATCGTGCGCTCTGCAACAGCGGTCAGCATCATCAGTCCCAAGATCATGGTAATTGTCGGCGATGTCTCCAGTCCCGCACCATTTCGTTCCTAAAATTATAATAAGACAATAAATTAAATGTTTCCGTAAATGTTACATACACGAACAAAATCTCCTAGAAGTAAGGGGAAAAAGGAAATAGGAAAAGTGGCGTTCCGCCATGTTGTGTGCGCACGCTTTTCGTGGGAAATGGCGCTGGAACGATTGTAACGGTCGCAACTTGAGCGGCAAGTCGAAAAACGCGCAATATGTTAAGTGCGCGCGAGAAAGGAAGTTCCTAATGTAAAAGCATTTATCTTGCAATTTATTTTTGCCTCGTGGCTGCAAGGCGGGGCGCTCGCGACCGCTTTTGCCGGTCGGATCGGACTGGCGCACGCCGCGCGCGTTTCTGTTTAGTAAACGCGAAACGTCGCGCACCTCGCACGTGTCCTGGCCAGCGATGAACAACCCGTGCGTGATTCCGCGTCGCCCCGACGACGAGGTCGGCGACCAGCGCTGGGAGAGCATGCACAAGCGGTACGTGAACGAGGCGCGCACCGCCGAGTCCGAGGTGGTCTTCGTCGGCGACAGCATCGTCCAGCAGCTGCAGTTCGCCACGCTGTGGAACGAGCGCATCAACTCGCTGCACTGCCTCAACTTCGGCATCGGCGGCGACAGGTCGCACCTCGAACGCGCGCGCGCTCCTCTTATCACCTAACCTCGCGCCGTGCGCCTCCGTTCGCAGGGTCGAGAACGTGCTGTGGCGCGTGCTCAACGGCGAGTTCGAGTTCAACACGAAGATCAAGGCCGTCGTGCTCTTCGTCGGCACCAACAACACCGACTGCACGCCGCACGAGGTCTTCGAGGGCGTCCTGGAGATCGTCAAGGCCATCAAGGCGAAGCTCGCCGACGCGCACGTCATCCTGCCGACGCTCCTGCCGCGCGGCCAAAATCCGAATCCGTATCGCGAGCGCAACGAGCACGTCAACACCTTCCTGCTGGACAAGTTCGAGAACCCCGCGAACGCCGACGAACTCACCGCGAACGTGCACGTCGTCAAGATCCACGAGCACATCGTCCAAGGCGACCAAACCATTTCCCACCACGTGATGCACGACTATCTGCATCTCACCGATGCGGCGTACACGAAAATCTTCGAGCCCGTCTACGAGAAACTCGTGCACGTCCTTCAGGCATGATGTCCGCGAATTAAGCTACGTTCTTGTCTTTGATTTTTTTTTTCGTTGTTGTTAACTATACTCTTAAGTACGACCAGCGATAAGGCAAAGTTGTAGAGTTTGAAACTGTCAATAATACATGCTGGTTTGCTCACACTTCAGTGTGACCAACGAGTCGCTCACCTGGAATAATGCCACTCAGCAGCGTTAACGGATTGATCGTGAACAATCCTTTGCCCAGCCCCGAACTACGAACGGCCTGCACTCTCGTCGGTTTCCGGTTGTTATTCTCTACCTCGGCGCATTGCGACATCAGCTTCATCATGTCCGCGAACTCAATGTGCACCGGCTTCGCGACTTTCTGCAGCTCGTACAGCAACGCGACGGCATCTTCGCTTTTGCTGCAACAAACGCAAATCGCGCAAATCAATCTATGCTTTTAATTGATTTAATCAAAACTTGCAGCATTCGCCTTCCACAAACGTAATTGCTGAGCATGTGACAGCAATCAATCAGCGCTAGGAATTTCTGGTACAATTTTCCGCGAAAACTTGATCCGTTCTACGTTGCACGACTCTAATTGATTTTTGCCGCGTGCGAGAGAAATTCAAAGGCGGTGGGAAAGATTCGACGCGACACAATCAAACGTGGCTTGTGTTGTGAACTGGGTCACACGCGAGTGACCAACAATTTTACTCGACCGTAAGCCAATAACGTAAATCCGATTTCCACGCGTATGCCGTTCTTCCTCGAATAGAACGACGGCGGTTCGGTTGGTTTTTCGTCGCTGCGTCAAATTCATTACGTGTGCGCCCGTTTAATGCACGGCGCATTAGAAAATCATTACTTTTGTTTGTATCATTGCCCTCCGGTGCGGTTCGTGTCATCATTGACGTATGCGTTACCTCCATTCTAATGGGGTTTTCGTTTTTTCGGCGCGGAATTTTCACGTATTTATGTTTTACACGTTGTGTAATATTGTAAAGTGTATATTTCATGAGCGGCCGCTTTTGACTATTATCTATTCGCGATAATATCGTTTTTTAGCCACGCGCACATGTGCCGCGCGAACATCGTGCGCGTTGTGTTTATATGCAAGGTGAAACGATGATTACAAAAAAAAACCACATACACGCCATTTCGATAAATGCAAGAAATAAATACGTGCCGGCGCGGGTCGCGCACGTCGCGATATGAATTAATTATTGTCTATTACCTTGTTGATTGTGTGCGTCGACTTTTGAGGCGGCTAATGGCCGATTCGAATGCAAGTAAACAAGCGAAAGTCGAAGACCGAGAACGAGATTATTCAATCGTTCGACCACCGACCGGTTGGTGGATATTCGTTCGTCGCTAATGCCCGAGTGATGTGAAAGCGAATGGCGCACGGCGAGCGTGTCCTTCTCGTTCTAGTTCTTCGGACGTCGCGATTCGTGCGAGCGCGCAGGACGAATGTGTGTCACTAAGTCGGGCCAATTGAGCTTAACCGAACGTCGACGCGACGTGCTGCCAACATGTCAACGTCGTCGCGACGCCGTCGATGCGCACTTACTAGACTTCGATGAATTCGCAGTTCAGGAGGCGCTTCTGTTCGGCGAGCTCGACGACGGCGACGGTCTGCTCGCTGTAGTAGACCTGACGCAGCGACGCGTTCGAGACGCGCAGCCCGCTGTAGGTCTTGACGGCGTCGCGGTCCTCGCGCATCGCGCCGAATCCGTTGAAGACCTGGAACGGATGCAGGTTGAACGACAGCGACGGCTTGCCCTGCGTGCCGATGAGGCACAGCGCCGTCAGGAAGATCAGCGCGTTCGTCGTCAGCAGCATGTCGGCGGCGGCGGCGCGCGCGACGCGTTATCACCACGGGCGTCGCGGCGACGAGGTCGTCGTCGCTATCGGCGTCGCCGTCGCGTCGGACGCATGTGCGCGCGCGGTCGAGGATCGCGTGGCGGCGGCGAGCGTCGCCAGGACGTGTCTGCGCGAGGCGCGCCGCGCGCGCGCTTGCCCACCGCCGCGCGCGGCGCGCGCTCGCGCGGAGAAATCTTGTTTTCCGTTCGCGTTTTCCCACGGCGCCGGCGACTTTTACTTTTTGCGCGCGCGCGCGCGCTTTTCCTAGGCGCAGATCGCGCGCGCCTCTTCTGGACGCGTCGGGGCATAACTGTGTCACGTTCCAGAACGGAGGTCGGTTCAATGACATTCTTCGTCGACCAGTCCGACGCGTCGTCTTCCGCCACGCTTTCTTCGGGGCACTGTGCCAGCGCGTAATGCGTTACGCTGCCCGCCGTGTTCCTGCATCAATTATCACTTTCCTAACGCCGTGGAATCGGCGTCGGGATACTGTTACACTGCGGAATGCCGCGCGCATTTTCCATATATATTATGCGACCGCAGCGACGACGTGGCGACGATTTGTTTTTCTTTTCTTCTGGTTATTGATTTTCCGGCACGCGTTGCACTCGCTTTTTTTTCTAGTCACAAAACGTCGCGCATCGACGTCGACGAAACGCGCCAGCCTCGAACTTCTTTCCCGACTCATTCACTCGCTTAAGTCGCCTAAGCGTCACCATCTCGCTCCGCTTAGCGCAGTATATATGGCGGACCTTGGACGTTTCGGCAAGCGGCTATGATTGCGTGCGAATATCAGTTCAAAAAAAAAAACAACAACAAAAAAAACTCAATCAGGTGTGGTGCGATAGGCAAATACGAGAAGGTTTAATGCTAATCGTTAACAGGTGCATTCGAGTGTAATTTAATTTCACGCTTGAATAATTCACGACGCGCCGCGTCCGGTTCGCCGTCGCTCTGCGTTGCGCGTGCGCGCGTTTGAATTCGCGCAGAAGTGCGCGATTTCGATTGCGGTGCGTGGAAACACCCGATCGATTGTCGAGCGCTCGTTAGCGTGCATAAATCATGCGAAACGCCACTAATTCGCACCGTCGATGTTAAAGCGCTCGCTGTTGCAACGCACTGCACACCGCGCACTCCTCGGACGCGTAGAACGTGTGGGCGAAGCGACCGATAAATCCGAGAACGAAAAAAACAAAACGTTACGAATATGTCGGGCGGATTTTAGCTAAACGGCATAATTTTATTTACTACTTTAGGTGATATTTTAAAAGCTTTTCGTGTTTGTATGCTTTCACGTCCAATAACTTTTGATTTTATTCTGGTTTCGTCGTGAACGGAACTAGCTAACATTTCATAATTGGCACGCAAGTGCAATTGCACTTAATTTAGCGTACAGTTGCCAAATACTCGCAGAACGTTGATTATTAAATTCTTGTTGCGCATGAACGATCGAGAATCAATTTTCCGATTAATTTTCTCAACATGCATCGTAAAGTGGTTTAAGAGGCAACTGTTATTTTATTTGAACATTTCTTCTAAGATGATTCTGATATAATACAGCAATATATATTGACAACAAGTTATAACGTCGTTTTGTTAGGATTGATTTTCGATGTTTATTTTACGACTTCGTTTGCACGTAGTGCTATAAAAACTAATAAGCAACAGTAACATAACAATTTGAAAATATTTGGACGAGATAATGTGCATGACGCTAGAAAAACAATAATTTTCCGCCACGCAAATATGTTGGATATGTGCACAAGTTTAAAATACGTGTCAGTATGACTATATGTCGTATGCAACTTGTGCAACCTTGGGTGGTGTAGTGCGCAAGTCCGCAAGCTTGCGGTCGAAAACGGTTGGCAACCTTGCGCGCGCTAATTCGTGTCGCACTGGAAAATGGCCGCGACTGCTCTAGCTGGTGTTTGTTTACTCTTCGCGTAGCACGAAGTGCGGCAGCTTCTGCTTCCCCCGAGAACATCTCCGGCACGTTCTCGCGCTCGCCGTGCCTTGCGTGTGATGGTGTGGCCGCGTCGGACGACGGTGCGTGCGCGTCCGATCGCTTTCTGAGCGAGAATCTCGACTATGTTAAAGGAGAAACTGGCGTTCGATGTTATGGGCACGTCGGGTCACGTTATGGACACATTCAACATTGCTGGTGAGTCGAACGACGACCGCGAGCATCCCCGAAGGTGGCTCGACTAAATGCTCACCGTCGTCCGTGATTATTTACAGAACTAACTCCCGAACAGCAGAAAATTTTAATTGATATCCGTCGGCGGAAGACAGAACTCTTGCTAGAGATACAAGTAAGCCCATTTTCGTTACTTTCCACTTGCTCGGCACGATTCTGGAACCTTTTTAACGTGCATTGGTCAGCGTTTACCAACAAGTGAAGCAGTAAAAGCATGTCGAGTAATTTAAAAGCATGACGATCACAACTTTGCCTGCGAAAAACAAGTTGTCTTGG
Organism: Ecitophya simulans; assembly: GCA_027574965.2. Lineage (NCBI taxonomy): Eukaryota > Metazoa > Arthropoda > Insecta > Coleoptera > Staphylinidae > Ecitophya > Ecitophya simulans. The sequence goes on along the minus strand of JAODGE020013816.1, from coordinate 11,969 downwards.
ATTGTTTTCTCTCTTGCACAGTGTAACTGTCAAACAAATACGGCATCATTTTCCTCGCTCTCCTTATCACCCGAACCGAATATCATGGATTGTTTTTCAGTGTAAAGCATGCAATTGCGGAGGGCCATTTGTCAGTGATGATTCACTGTGAGAATTTGCTAGAGCAGGGAATGTAATTGCGATTTATGGCGAGGTTTGCTGACGTCGGTGCGTTTATTCACTGTAGGTGCGCTGTGCGTGCGTCACGCAGCAATTTATTTGCGGTTTGCAGGCATGTAGGTCATTTTTATCAATGAAACCATTAAGGCACAACGAGTAGCGCGCAGGGATCTACAACGAACCGACATAGTGCGCCCAATTGCCGCTAGAGGGCGCAAGCGGTACGATGCCTTCGGTAAATTCCAAGTTACGCTTGTATGTTTATGAAACAACATCAAACGTTGTTTTTAATCACTGACGCTAAGCGTTTTCGCCGATTTGTTTTTATTTTGTAAACCGCTAGTCATCGTTTTGATTATCTTAACGTTAATTTGTTGATTTTGTTTTTAATAACATGTTTTGGAAAATTCGGTCGCTTGAACTGGTATTGAAGTATTTTATTTATTTTATTTCGCCCTTCGTAATCTGTAATCGTGCAATGTTTGTATTTCCACGAGGTTTGGCATTTTTTCAATAATTTTAGCGCTCATCAATCTACACGAGATGGCGCTGTGGGCATCTTGTAACCGTAAAATATTCAAATGTTCGCATAGAACTGGTGTTCTGCCAACTAACGACGACATTTTCCCACATTTTCCGACACCGTGTTCGTGCGCGGCGAACAATTCGCTTAGTAACGCCGACGGTGCCGGTCGCACTTTTAATTACGGCGTTATTTAATCAACGCGCACGCACCGCCCGGCCGCAGACACAACAGTGACCGGGTTAAAAATAGAAAAAAGACGACGAAACAATACATCGACGTCCGTCCTGGCGTGCTCGCATGATATCGCGCGCATGTCGCAAACGCTGCGCGGGGCCCGCAGCACCTGGCGGCGCGCGCGCGCGCGCCTGCTTTTTCTTCGTCTCTTCAACGGCGCTTGCCCGCCTCGGCGACATTGTCCACCCTCGGCGAGCCGGCGCGACGGCTGGACGCGGCGTTCCGGTTGTTTACCCCCCGATGGCCGCGTCCGCCGTCGGCACACGGCGCGCGCTTTTCTAGTGGGCAAACAGAGCGACAACGCCGAATATCGCCGGACGATGAACAAGGGTGCGGCTCGCCACTCTCGATATTTATAGATCCTGCGCGCGACCGTCGACGCCGCGATCTCCCGACTAATGCGCGCACACAAATCAATTAGGCGATGGCTTTTCGGCGCATTCGTTGGCAACGAACCAACCTCGACCTGCCGAAAAATGCGCCTAATCGTAATCAATGTACGGGAAGGGTTGCTTAGTCGACGATCCGCTTTCGCTGGGCGCGCCGAGGGCATTATTTCGGTTTATAATTTGTTAATGTACGCGGTAACTCGAGTCGAGACCGGCCTTCTATTGAACTCTATTTTATTATGCGCGCTCCCGGGGGAGATGTTTGTCGAATTGAGTCGAGCAGGGCTTATTGTGTGTCGTGATAGATCGATTTTTAATCCGCTTTCGCATTCGGGGTGGAAAGAGCCCTTTCCGATCGATGGGGCGGCGTAAAAATGTCGTTTATTTTTGGTCGTGGATGAGTTATGCAGGAGACAGACGGAAGGATTCGAGCACTAATCTAATGAGTCTCGAGCACTCAAACGTTTCTTCTTCGGTGCGTAATGCGCGTAAGCCGGCAACAAAACGGAGTGCATTGTGACGACCGCCGTTTTTTGTTTGTTTGTTTTTTTTGTGATCGTTTCATCATCGCGCGCGTAGTCGAAACACATGCCGGACTTGTCGCGTCGACGTGAAAAAGCGCAATCCGGACGCGAGATAGCGCGACGCACGCGGTCGTTGCGGCATTTTCTCTGGAATTGTTTGCGCGACGACGGCCGCCGATTGCGATTAGAGCCGACGCGCACTGTTATCGCCAGAGAGCACGACCGAGCGCGTCGGCAGGAAGTTCGACAGCGAGTGTCCGTCCGTTCCGTTTCGTTCAGACTTCCACGTTGCGTCGCGCGTCGTCGTCGTCGTCGTCGTCGTCGCTTCCCATCGCCGGATCGAGTTCCCATACTGCGCACAAGTTCAAGCGTTCGTTCTCTTCGCTTGAACTCTCGCGGCGCGTGCATTCATTCATCGCTCGCGCGCCGTACGCCGAACTCCCACGTCTCGAATTCGGCGCGCACATGCCGCGCAAAGACGGGGCTTGATTTACACACAAAGTGCGGATCTGGCGCATGAGAGAACCGACAACGACCGTTTCGTCGGTCGGTTCGATTGGCGCGTTTTCACGAGCGCAACGCAGGTGTGATCTGACCCACTACTCGAACGAAAATTCGTTCGGGCATTATAATTAGTCCCTTTTTCAGTTTTAAGTAGAAGGTCGAATCGGAAGGACGCTGTTACGTCGAGGCAGGTGTCGTGAAATAAAATTTCGGCAACACTTAACGCCGCGACCGGTAGTCTCCGAAAACTTGCAGAATGGCGTGAAAATTTTCCGCTTGTAACTTGACCGGGAAATACAAACAAACCGATAAACAGAAAGAGAACACGCAGGTGCCATTATCGGGACGATTGGCTATTTTTATAGGTCTCGGGCGCGCGCGCTCGCGTTTCTGCGACGACTGCTAATTCTACCACGCTTGATTGCGATTGTGCGTCGCGCGCAGCTGGCTTTTTAGTGCGGCGGAGCGCGCTTCGCGTCGGTCGCGGGCGTCGCGTCGCGAGGCGCCCGCCGCGCCGCTGGGAAACGCTCGGCAGTGCGCGAGCGGCGAGCGAGCGGTCCGGTCACGCGTCGACGACGAAACCGCGTCGTCGTCGTTATCAGTGGCGCGTGTGCCCGTGTCGAGCGAAGGCGAATTACGACGCGTTGCGCGCCGCAGGTATATACATTCTTGGTGTGTGCGTCGGCCGATCGTGTGTTCGCGCGCAACTTCTGATGCGAATTGCGCGGCCGCGCGCCGAATTTCTAACTCGATGTGTGTTCGTCGTCGTCGTCGTCGTCGCGCCGCGATAGATTACGTTATCGCCGCGCGGCGCGTTATCGTTGTATGCAAATCGCGTCCGTCGAGCGCGCGCCGTTCGTTACCTCCGACGCCGTCGCGAATCTATGCGAAAAAAGAAACAGAGAGAGAGAGGGGGGCGGAAATGGCAGAAAACGACGCGCTTTTAATTGTGACGCGACGAATGCTCACCTCGCGGTGTGTTTGCGCATTGTCGCGCGCGTCGTCGTTGTCTCGACGAACGTTCTTGGTATCGCCTTCGGTGGACGATAAACCTGCATTCCGCATGATTGTACTGTACCTCCACTATTCGGCGCGCCGATGACGAACCGCGCGACAGCTCATGACCGCGCGGCGTGATTCACTATTCGCATTCGCTTCATTGCCGTCGTAAATGAATTATAATTAGTTGTGGCGACTGGATCCGATCTCGTCTAACGATGATAACGACGCGCGCGCCGTTCGCCGTCCGCGTACGCGTAAAAACGTATCGACGAAAAGCGAACGTGCGAACGACCTGTTCGTTTCGCGCGATGGACGGTCGATTGCCGACGGCGCGTGTTGCCGCGCGGGCAGTCAATGGGAGGCGCGCGGCAAGGTCGGCGGCGAGAGACGCGCAGCCGGACCCGCATCGCACGTTCGTTCGTTCGTTGCGCGATCGCAAGAAAGCAGCGGCAGGCGTTTCCGTCCCGGCGGCGGCACGCACGCAAATTGCGCCGCGCGCAGCTTGTCTCGGCGCTACGCGGCCGAAATTCGACGCGTCGAAAAAGGAAAAAAAAAGAAGCGAGATAGAGAGCGAGAGGAAGCGAGAATCCTTCGCAGAGGTCGAAATTTTAAGCGCCACTTGGAATTTCGCCAGCTCCGCGCCCGACGACGCCGTTGTTATCCAACGCGAAAATCGAAAACGCTACATTTTGTCGCGTTCGAAAGTCTGCAACATTTGCCGCGGCGCCGGGCAATTTCCTCGTCGGCGCGCAGAAAGCCGCAGCCTAGAAAAAGTTCACGTTCGCGTAAACGTCGCGCATTTCGTCAACGCGGCGCAAATACCAAGGCTTGACGAACGCCGGAAATTTAATATCGGTTCGTGTGCGTTTTTTTTTGTTGTCTGCAGCGGCGTGCGCGTGTCTAGAAATGCTTCGCCGTTATTGTCTGGAGATTACGTGCGCGTAAATAATGAGCCGCGAAAGAGCGCGCCGGTGTCGCGAAACGCGCTCGGCATTCCAGCAAGGTCGTCGGCGTCATCCGCGCTGATTCACTTCATTCACGTCCGCAGGTTCGCATTGACGACGAGCGCGTAATTACCGGGCGCGGCTAATTGCGTCGCCGGGGCCGGTCATCGATTAAGTGGCCGAAGACGCGGCGCGCTCGCGGAGCGAAAAAGTTACTCGTGCGCCGCGAACGAAAATCGGCAAAACAATGCGGCGCAATAATGATGAGACGCGGGAGCGGTGCCAAATTCGGCGAACAATAATGCGAACGGCGGCGAACGGTTCGCCTTCGTGTGCCTGCGAAGTAAATAGAATACGGTTATGGGAACGCATGAGAAAATGCGGTTTTCTCCCCCCCGGGGTGGTGGAGTGTGACAACTAGTTCGGGAGTCGGCCCGTCCCGAAACTGACCTGGCGCAATGCACAAGTGGTTGCGTGGTGGCGATGCCTCTTTTCTTGCAATCTGCCTCGCCGTTCGTTAGGCAGATTTCCGCGCAACTAGCAAGAACTCGGCCACATTGTTGGAGGATGGCCCCGATCTTCGAATAATGCCGTCGCGACAACGGCGGTCGCGCACAATGCGCGCGCCGTGCCCGCATTTTTGGGGTCTTTCGGGCATCTCGCTCGAGCGCGCGCGACCGCGCATTATTGGGCGTCGGGCATGCTCCGCGCGGCGGCCGCCAGTCGGCTCGCCGTCGTCGTTTCGCGCGGTGGCTCTCGTACGAAAACGCATTCCGGCGTCGGCGGCTAAAAATACGCGCGCGGCCGCGACGAGCGAGCGCACTTCTCTAGTCGCGACCGAGTGCGCGGCCGAGCGAAGACTCGCGATCTCGTGGATGGACGGAAGGTACGCGCCGATCGCGAAGATCGCCGCCGCTATTTCGGACCCGCCTCGCGTCGCGCCGCGTTATTTATGTGTTTAATCATTCAGTTTGTCCTTCAATGCCTGCGAGGATACGGATACGGCGAGGATTACGGCGACCGATACGTAGGTATATCGCATCGTCGCGAATGCGTTCGTCGTTCATTCGCGTCGCGCGACTCCTAATTACCGCCGCAATGATCTAATATTATCGCGCTCGGAAACTTTTAATACCTGACCGCATTCCCCGCTAAAAATACTGCTCCTCTCTTATCACTCGCGGCGGGGTGAGTTGATTCGAGCCAGCGATCGTGAGCGGGCGGACGAAAAAAAACACACACACACACACACACACACAACAACGTCGCTCCCCATGACGAGATATAAATAGACCCTGTTTGGGCAACAATTTGCCTGGCCGCGTTCGGGCGCAGGTAACACTTCAATCGGCGTTTGCTTGTACGGACGGTCGGCCGGCGGCACGTGCGAATCTTGCGCTGGTCGGTCGCGCTAAATTCGAATTAATTAGGCGCACCGCACGAGACGACGAACACACGCGCGCGCGCGCGCACACGATCGATTGTTTGGCCAAATCGCAAGCTGGCCGCACGCCCGAAATAGCAACAGATTGTTTTTATTGTGACTTATAGGTGCGAGCAAGTCCGCCCGACGATTGATTGCGCAATGGCGCCGATTTGGAAGGAGTTCACCCGAATGGCGCGCCGACGACTTCCACGCTGACGCGCGTTGATGCGGCGAATTGGGAGCTGACGGATTACTCGGAACGATTGGCGTGCGCGCACGCGGCGATGCAGCAGTACGGCACGGTAGGCCGCGAGCGCGATCGCAAGGGCTCGATCTCGATCTCGAATGTTGGCAATTGGTTCTCGTCGCTGCGGCGCCAGGGCAAGCACAAGAACAACAAACTGCGGACGGGACAGTGCGGCGGACAGTCCAAGAGCGACTGGGACATTTCTTGCAGCGTGGCGGTAATCGTCTGTTTTGTATTGCGCACTACCACCATCGATGCTGATGAGCATCGCGCGCGTTTCGTCACGCAACGCGTTGCGCAACTCGCCGTCGCGACGGCCATTAACATCGAGCGCGCCGCGTTCGGGCGGATCGTTGCCGATTATGTCGCGAGCGCAGGTATTAGGCGACGGCGTAACGGCGCCATTAGCGCCGATTCGCACGCGGACGACGCGCCGCTGGCGATCGCGAGGCAAGGTGCAATGTTTGTCGTTTACACACTTTCGGCCGCGGCGGACTTGCGCGCGCCAATCAGTCACTGCTCAGCCGCCAGTTCGATCGTGCGCGCGTTCCGATTTTGGCTCGCGCAAGATGTGGTCTTGTTTGAAAGTCTTGTGCAGCGCCAACGACTGTTCCTCCAGTCCTCGCAAGCGAAACACCCTCCCCACCTCGTCGTGCGTCCCGCCCGATCGTCCGAATCTTAGGTTTTCGAGCACGCCCGATGTTAGCGTGACATTGCGGACCGCGGCGGACGTTGCGCTAACAACGCGCCTTGTTTCTCGTTTGCAGCAACTCAAAGATGAACTGTGCGAGGTGGTCAACGAGATGGAGGGCCTCGACGGCGGCGAGGACGGCAAGAAGGGGAACAAGACCAAGATGATGTCCATCGGCAGGAAGAAGTTCAACATGGACCCGAAGAAGGGCATCGAGTACCTGATAGAGAACGGCCTGCTGCAGCAGACGGCCGAGAGCGTCGCCCAGTTCCTCTACAAGGGCGAGGGCCTGAACAAGACCGCCATCGGCGACTACCTCGGGGAGAAGAACGACTTCAACGAGAAGGTCCTCCAGGCCTTCGTCGCGTTGCACGACTTCGCCGATTTGATACTCGTCCAAGCGCTAAGGTGATAATCGCGATGTGAAATTTTTATGCCCGCGAACGTGCTCCGTTCTGGTTCAAATCTTCCGGAGCTCATTCGCAAGAAGTAACTTCATGCACGTCTTAGTCGCCATGTTCATGCAACGTTATGATTGATGCATGCGAACATCAGTTGGTCGACACGATGCGGACGCGCGAACGATGTCGTCGCTGATTGCGGTTATTTGTAGGCAATTCCTCTGGAGTTTTCGGCTGCCGGGCGAGGCGCAGAAGATCGACCGCATGATGGAGTGCTTCGCGAAGCGCTACTGCGAATGCCAAGGCGACAATAACATCTTCGAGAATTCCGACACGTGCTACGTGCTGTCGTTCGCCATCATCATGCTGAACACGTCGCTGCACAATCCGAGCGTAAAGGACAAGCCGTCCACGGAGCAGTTCATAAGCATGAATCGCGGCATCAACATGGGCCAAGACCTGCCGCGCGAGCTGCTCGTGGTGAGTAGCGGTCGCGGCGTTTGCCGTTCGCGACTAATCGCGCGCGCTCCGCAGGGACTGTACGAGAGCATCAAGGCGGAGCCGTTCAAGATACCCGAGGACGACGGCAACGACCTGATGCACACGTTCTTCAATCCGGACAAGGAGGGCTGGCTGTGGAAGCAGGGCGGGCGCTACAAGAGCTGGAAGCGACGCTGGTTCATCCTGAACGACAACTGCCTCTACTACTTCGAGTACACCACCGACAAGGAGCCGCGCGGCATCATCCCGCTGGAGAACATCTCCGTGCGCGACTGCACCGACCGCCAGAAGCAGCACTGCTTCGAGCTGTACGCCAGCGGCGGCGCCGAGTTCATCAAGGCGTGCAAGACGGACTCCGAGGGCAAGGTGGTCGAGGGCAAGCATCAGGTATATCGCATGAGCGCCAGCAACGACGACGAGAAGAACGACTGGATGCAGCGGCTGGTGCAGAGCATCAGCCACAATCCCTTCTACGACATGCTGGCGAACCGCAAGCGAAAGGCGCAGCACAATCACGCCAAGAACTAGCGCGTTCGGCACTCGCGAGCGTCGCGATTTCAACTGTGATCATCACATTTAAAGTTTAATTTTGTTTGTTTTGTTACGTAGTGCTTGTAATTTTCTATCGTCTTCGAGTACTCGTTTTGTACGAACGCGACACGTGAAGTCACTAGTCCACACGAGCGGAGGAGCGGGCGCATCGACGACCTCGATCCCGACCAATCGCCGTCGATTAGTCTAGCTTATTTGTAAATCGAGAAGTATCTAAGTATTCGTTCGTTAGTGTAACATAGACGCGATACATGCTCACATGTAAGTAATTATTATTAGCGGTGCGTGTTGTTTTGTATATCATGGACGTTTGAATCTGCGCCGGCTCGACGCGTGTGTCACAATTGTATATTTAGTCGCAAGGCAATTTCGCGGAGGGCTCGCGCCCCGTATGAATGACTGAGCGTTTCTATATCCGGGCATAAGGTTGTATATACTATACATACATATTATATATTATATATTTATAATGTTTAATAAAATCGATTATTATTGTAATTGGTTGTAGAAACCAAGCAGGATAAGCTGGCAGAAAATGTCTGCGCCGAATTGCAACGCGCGACCGACGCGTCGACCCCATGATCAATTATCGTGTATTTATAATCTGTTTAGGTGTTGTTTAGTGTGCGGCGGCGCGCGCGGCGGTCGCGATTGCAACGACAAACGATTCTAAAGTGTAAGACGACGAAATCTCAATTGAATGCGCACAAGCTTGCGCGATGTCGTGATGCCTGACGACGCGGTACATTACGTTTTTTGGTCACTATTATGTTCCATGTCGATTTGTTATCATTTTAGGCAGGCGTAAATTAATTTATTTATATTTCTATCCGATGTGTAATATTTCAAAAATGGAAATTCGAGAGTTTGTGTTTGTCTCTTCAGACCCTTCCCAACTTGTGGCTGCGCAAGAACGAATTGCGTGTTCAACCGTGTAGATTTATTGTTTCCTGCACACGTCGCCTTGCATGCCGTTTTAGTTCTCCGCCTGCCGTGTAGAAGTCTCTAGGCGTCTGTAAGATGGAGAAAATGCGAGCTTTGTCCTGGCAAATTTGGCTCGCTTACCCAAAGACACGGTTTAGTCAACCGAATACGAATCGATGCCAGACACGTTTTTATTCGTTTTTCATCGCAACAGAGACTCTCCTTGACCTTGTTGATGTGTTTTTCAGAAACGTAGATCCTTAACGCTCAATGTTACGCGGAACGCCCGAGTTTTCTGCGTCGCGCGCAAGAAAGTTAATGCGAAAGTTAACAAGCAATCGCGGACGTTTCTCTCCGCACCCGACTATTATGTCGATGCTTTGTTGTTTGCAGTGTGATAAATCGCCGCTAATCGGCAATTAGCTTTATTTGCGGGCACAAATTGGAGAAGCAGCTCGTCGCTTATTATTGTGAACGCGTCGCCGATGCGTTCTCATTGATAATGACGATCATCGATAAAGTGCAAAGCGCGCGGCGATGATGTGTAATCCCAGGGGTCAAAGTTGTTGTTGTATCGGTCGACCGAGACGGATCAAGTAGCGGCTGATGTTCGAAATCTCGCACTCTCCGAGCGTCGCGCATCGCTCGCAACGTTTGCGCACGGTGCGGACATGAGTCCGATCGACTTCTTGTTCGCCTGGAACGCGTTCGTGGCGGCCGTGTGCCTGGCGCCGACGTTGATCTTCAGCTACATAGGTAGGTGACTCGCGGTCGTGGTTGCTGACCTCTCTGATTGCCGCCGATTCTAGGCGTTAGGGTCGTGCACTGGATCTGGTACTGGTGCATATCGTTCATGCACCCCGAGCTGCATTTCGTCAAGGATACCACGTTTCGCATCCTTTCGGACACGCACCGCAACAAGGGCATCATCGCCGTACTGCTGACGGTCGCGGGTCCCGCGAATCCGGACGCGGTTCAGCGTCATCTCGAGGAGGTCGTTAATCGTGTGGACAAAAGTGGGAACGCGAGCTTTCCGCGTCTGAAGCAATCGTTGGTGACGCGCTATGGGGTGTACGCCTGGCACCGAGAGGAGAAGTTCCAGCTGGACCAGAACCTCGTCATTGCCAGTCGAAGCTTTCGGGGCCGCGCGATTTCGGACCTTAACGTTCAGGTTTGCGATCGCATTCTGTTGATTGGGCCGGCAAACGAAGTATACCGAATGCTCCCGCTTAGGACTGTGTCAGTGACATTGCTTCCAAGTACCTATCCACTGGAATATCGCCGTGGCAGATGGTAATCATCCCGAGTACGGATTACCAGCATTACATCTTGGTACGTGTGCATCACGTGCTCATTTCCGAAGGACTCAACATTGCGGATTTGTTGCCCCTGCAACCCACCGTCTCGTACCCATTATGGTGAGTTGCTGAGTGTGGTCGTTTAATCGCTCGATTGATATACCCTATCCACTGCCCAAAGTAGGAACAAACCATCAACGACGCCGTTGCGCAATGTGTTCAAAGAGCCGCACGGACTCTGCGAGCTGCGCGATCGTCTGCAACAGGACTTCACGAACTACTGGAACGAATTCATCGCCACCCACGACCCGTTGGAAAACCCCGAAGTGCTAAAAAGCCCGCCCGGTTTGTTTCAATACGCCGCAATCGTGTTGATCAACATCGTCAGCACCTACAAGGAGTACACGAAGGGTCTGAAGGGCGTCAACCGAGATTTGTCGTCGCGCATCAGCTTCCTCCTGAGCACCATCACCAGGGAGAGCAGGAAACGAAACGTGACGTTCTACAACGCGTTGAGGGCCAGTTTATCGCCGCTGAGGTTGATCCACAGTTGTGTCCTGTGTGCGTACAAACCCATCGTGTTTTTCATCTTCCGCCTGCCGATCAAGCTGTACTACGAGATGGTCGCGCTGTACACGTGCATGGTCTTGCAGTATTGCGATTACAGGAACACGGTGGGTCTCATTTACAACTACGTGCCTCTGGGATACCGCGCCATCAAGGACATGCTGTACATCGCGAAAGTGTGCCTGCACACGCCGAAGAACGTGCTGGAGGAAGTGTTCGCCAGCCAGGAGATTATCCAAACTGTCACTTTGTGCGGGCGCAAGGTGGTCGCCTGGTCGGAGCCGATCAAGACCGACCTGGTGGCCAGATTAGCGCAGAGCACCAACGTCAGCGAAACCGAGGTGGTGCTGGCCACGTGCAGTGCGGGCATCGAGAGGTACTTCGAGGAGGTGGAGGATGTGCAGCCGAAGGAGATTTCCATTACGGCCAGGAGCATCGGGTCGGAGTACTTGTTTCAGCGCGGCGTCAAGGCGGCGAACGCGTTCGGCGGTATGCTCTGCATAAATCTACCAATTCTGGACTCCAAGCAGGATTCTCTCTTGGACAACCTGCGGGCGATCAAGCGCAACGTGCACGAGGCGTTGTCCAAACAGCAGCTGTCGTACTTGGTGAGCATCCTGCAGAGCAAGTACGGCGTCATTTCGAAGTTGCTGCCCGCCACGTTGATTGGCGTCTTCCTGCGGTGTCTGACGCTGAAGTACTCGGTGTGCTACACCGAGGTCGCCAATCGGCACGTGCGCACCAAGCAGAAGACCACGTGGGGCAAGGAGGTAACGTCGGTGGTCTACTGGCGGCCGCCGCAGGCGAACATCAGTAAGTCGGTGGGGTGTGCGTCAAGGACGCGACGCGCTAAGGACCGCTGCCTTGCTTCCAGGCATATCCTTGTGCCTGAACCAGTACGGGGACGAGATGCGCCTGGCCGTGATGTCCGACGCGCAGCTGGCGCCGCACCATCGCGCGCTCGTCAAGCGCTTCAAGGAGGACATGGAGGAGATCGCGCGCGTCGCCGGCGTCGAGCAGCCGTCGTCCTAGCAGGAGCGGGCGTCGCGCACCGCGCGCCCACCACGCCGACGCCGCGGC
>JAODGE020013814.1:0-20343 GCA_027574965.2 Ecitophya simulans | reverse complement strand
GTCGTTCATGGAGATGCGGACCTTCTCGGACAGCTGACCCTTGCGGCCGTTCATCTTCGTGTTGTCCTGGAAGTACTGCTCAAAGTTGTTGAGCACCTCCTCGCTGAAGATACCGTCGGCGGCGGGCACGGAGCAGTCGATCTTAAAGACCCGCTTGCCCTTCGCGAGCTGCTTCTGGCGAATGTGGCTGCGGGAGCCAACCTTAGCACGGACAGCGACCATTTCTTCTCTGTTGGTACTGGGGGGAGTGAGCACGCTCTACCTGTCCAGCAAGAGACGTATGCGTGCGTTTGTGTGTGTAGCACACAGAACAAGAGGGGTATGGGGGAAAAAAGTGAACAGAAAAGAAGAGAGAGCGATGAAGAGTACGTTAACGGTTGCGCATGGCGTTGCATGCTACCGCGCAGAGTAGCCCAACTTGGGAGAGAGCCGACTTGTGAGAAGGCATCCGCGTGCGGGGGGGAGCGGAGGAAGAAAGGGATCGCCTCCCATTGACGGAATAATCGTACGAGCACTTAGCCACTTTTTGTGCCTTTGTTGTTTTTCTTTTTTTGTTTTGACTGTTAAATGTAACTAATCCACCAAAGAGGGTTGATGCCCCTTCTCTCAACACTCACCACCGCGCTCACACACACACATACACATTCCATCACACAATAGGGGGATGAAGGGGACAGTAATTGGCGCAGATGGAAAGGAGAAAGAAAAGACACTTAAGAGGACGAACTATCAAATTTCCTATTGCACTCACTCCTCATGTGCTTCAACAGGGTCAGCGTCCCCTGCGTCACCGAGGTCAGGGTCAGCCTCACCCCCAGACTGTCCACTGCCGACACCGGAGAGCAAGCTGCTCAAGAACACCTCCAGCTCCTTGTCGCCGGTGGAGGCCGATAAAGACTGCTTACGGCCCATAAGCAGGCCAGACGGGTTAGGATTCTGGCCAGGGTGAATGAACCAGCGGTAGTACTCATCATCGTAGATCTTCTCTTGCTGGCTCGCAATCTCCAGAGTGCAGTCGATCTTCTCATCTATCGCCTTTCGGCGCAGACTGCGCGCCCAGCGCTCAACCCCACTCTCCGCCCGCCGAATTTCACCCATGAGGCGCTCCTCCAGGAGGGTCTCTGCTGAGGTCGCCTCCTCCGGCGCTGTACCCTCGACGGCCCCCCGCGACGGCCAGTAATTCCGCACCCCTTTGCCCTCCTCGTCGTACACGGCGCGCTCAGCCGCCCTGTACTGCTGCTCAAAGTACTCCAGCGAGCCCGCAGTGTGGCCGTCACGCCGCCACGACGACGGCGTGTCCTCCCACGGGTGCCGCGCCATCTCGTAAAAGTTCACATTTGTTGGCACGTGTGCGTTGCCGCGCAGAGGGGCAACTCTGGCCTTGCCGTCCGCACCAACCTCCCCGAGCTGCGCCACCACCTCCAGGCCCCCAGCGTCGTCGATCATGCCAGCAAGTCGGTCCGCCTTGGCGCAGTGCAATGCCGGGTCCACGTCCACGCTGCCCTCTCTCTCAAAGCTGAGAGCCTCGTGCAGTGTTTGCATCTCCGTGGCCGGCACCTCCGCGAGAGTGCGGGGACTCCAGCGGGGGCGCAGCGGGTACCTATGGCCATCCAGCACGACGTCACGCTCAAACACCTCCTCGAAGTCCGGCAGTGGGCGACTGGGCAGGTGAGTCCTGTGGACGTTGTGGCTGCGCTCCACCTTCAACTCCTCCCATTGCTCCTCGGACTTGTCGGTATGTTGTCCCACCGCGTAAAAGTCGGGCCGCTGCATCGCGCGCGTGATATAGCGAAACTCTAGCGCAAGCGTGTCGGAGAGCGATCGCACAGCCTCGGCCGAGCCGTCCCCGCGCACCTCATTGAGTAGCGCGAGGGAGGCCTTCAGCGCAAAGGGGCTGTGCAGCAGCAGCTGGTGCTTCACCGCGTACGCCCACTCAGAGAGGTACAGCGAGGAACGCTTTACTGTGAAGTAGACTGGTGGGTACTTGAGGCCGGCACCGGGGTCCTCCAGCCCAGGGTCAGCGTGGAGCACCTCAAGCAGCTGCGCGTCGGTGTGCACAGGACATGTGTCCAACGTAGGGAGGTACCACCCAATCTGAATGGCGCGGTCCTCAGGCATGCCCATGCGCCGCAGTATCTCCGCCCTCAGCGCCCCTACGCCACCCGGGCTTAGTGCGCCAGCCTCAGTGACATTGGGGGAGGGCTGCGGGCTGAAGACAAAGTCGAAGTCCACCAGCGTGCCCTCGCACCCCTCCAGGCGCGCGTACACGTGGCGCGAGTGCGGGGCTGCTTTGAGCTCGGTGAAGGCGTGATACTCCGCCTCCCGCTGCTCTCGCCACCGCCGCAGCTTCGCGCTATCTCTGTGCTGCACAATGGCAGTGGTCCCGCGCCGCTGGAGCACATATGACGTGAATATCCCGGCGGCCTGGCGCACGGCAACCTCCTCCTCTGGTGGGGTGATGTCCCACGGCGCCAGCGTGTATCGCAGGCGGGACTCCTGTAGTCTCCCAACGCCCTCCGCCACGTCGCTGAGGGTGAAGGGCGTGCTCGCGAGCCCGCTGTCGCAGCTGTTGTGAGGATCCGACAGAGGGAGTGCCTCCATCTCCCCGAGAGTTGCAACGATCGCCTCTACCGAGGGCTGGTCCGCGAAGGCGTCCTCTACCCAGCGCGACCGCAGTGGCGTGATGGCACACCTCTCCATGGCAGAGGAGTGCGCGTCCTTCATCTTGAAGCATGTGTCTAGTAAGTGACCGAGCTGCCACGCCACCGCATCGTTGTGCATGTGCTCAGATGTGTTGAACCAATCTTTGATGTGGTAGCCCACGTCCGGCAAGGAGGTGAACAAATCGGTCCATCGCAGCCGCAGTGCGTCACCGGCGAAGAGAGAAGTGCCGGTGAGCATCACAAACTCCGCTAAGCCTGGGAACTTGAGGGAGGTCTCGGGGCGGGCCAGGAGTCGTGTCATGCCGCCGTACGGAGTCAGGCCGATGTTCGGGCCGTCGAAGATGAGCTCACTCGAATCCTTGAGGGCACTGAACTTGGCTGCCAGCGCGAGGCCGCAGCCAGTGCCGCGAGCCTTTCCATTCACAAGGGTCATGAGAGGGCGTGGTGCGGTGTAGGCGCGCCAGATGAGTGCCGCGTGCTCGCGTAGCGTCTCGTCCGCTCTGTCCTGGTAGCGGGCGGCGTCGCGTAGCATCTCCTGTGCGCGGCGTGCCGCGGCGATGTCGCCGCTCGCGAGCGCTGCCTCTGCGCGCGCGCGCAGCAATGCCCACATTTGCATGTCGAAGCCGAGCAACTCCATGTCTATGCCGCCGCAGAAGTAGTCCGTCTGACCCGATTGTGCGGCCTCCAGCACGGTCAGCTTGGAGTGTACAGCGTTGGTGGCCTTGTCTAGCTCCACGTTCAATTGCTTCGCGAGCCTCGATGAGAGCGCCTGGTGGCGTGTGGGGTCGTTAATATAAATGCTCTTTGAGAAGCGTCCGTCGTTTCCCGTGAGGGTACGCTCCTGGTTGAGCGGGCGCGACATCGCCTGCATCATCTTTCGGTCGAACTCTCCGAGGAAGGGCTTGTTGATGCCAGGCACTTCTCCGTGCGTGGGGCCGCGCGTCTCCGTGTGGAAGTAGGACGTCTCCTGCGTGTCTGTCTGCGTGACGAGGGGGCCCAGCATGCTCTGCGACTCCACCACGTTGAGTTTAATGTCGCCCTCACCGGGGCGCCGCTTGGAGAACATCTTGTTCCAGTGCTCCGGGTGCGAGAACATCTTACGGGTGGGATCGAAGGAGGGTGCCGCATCAGGGTGACTGCTGAAGGTGGGGTCCTGCGTAGCAAACCACTCCTTGTTTGCGCGATCCACCGCCGTGGGGTGCAGGGAGTCGTCGAAGTCGAAGGCAACACGCTGGTGGCGGTGGGGCAGACGCGCCTGACCCTGCTCGCGACCCCAGTTCATGTAATCGATGAAGTCCTTGTTCACGCGAAAACGCTGGTGCGTGTTGTAATGCGTGAGAAATTGAATGCCGGACTGTCTGTTGGGATGGTTGGCGTAGCGTTGGTAAAAACGAAACTCTATGGGAGTACCGAGCGGTTTGTACTCACGCACATCCAACGTTTTGAGCCCCCTGGCTGACGTGAGTAGAGTGTTGCTCTCCGCACCGACACCCAGGGCAGCAGCGGTTGGGGTGCTAATCCACCATGGTACCCTACGGCGCAGCATGTCTTCCCTTCACTACTGAGATTACTGGTGCACGTGTGAGTGTGCGGAAGAACTACACTCACTGCAACACGACTGTGGGGAAATGGGGGGGGGGGGCGCAGGGACAATGGAAGCGCCCACGAGAGACTTACAGAGAGTGGGTGCAAACACACACACACACACAGCCACGCTGTACACGCACCCTTGTACGCGTCTTCAAATTAAAAAAAGGCTACTGGTAGCTATTGCGGACTTGCATACACTCACGAAGGGTACGAAGCAGAGTACAAGATCAGAAAAGGGGGTGAAAGAGAGCAGTGGGAATATGAAGTGGCCAAGTAGCGACATGAGGCATAGTTGCTATCCACCGCCTCGTTAATCCTTCGCTGCTCAGCGGTACATCCCAGTGGCCAGGATCATGCGTGTGTGTGTGTTATGTGAGAAATAGGTACTACACGTGGGCGCCTATATTCGCCACCCCGCCCCCCCCCCCCTTCTCCACCCCTCCCCATCTCCCTCTCGCCTCTCGCGCACGAGGAGTACAGCGCACGTCTGTAACGCAGCGTCGCCAATAAAGTCTCAATGAGAGGGTTGCAAGAGAGATAGGAAGGGGGGTACTTTACTAGCTACACAAAAGGGATCCGCAGATAGACACAACAACAACGAGAGGGGAGAAAAAAACAAATGAGAACTCCGTGCGCCTCTTGAAATGGGGCGCACGCGTAGTCCGCAGCACTGCAGCCCTACCTCACAACTCCTTGAAGGCGGTTTGGTACTTATCCCAGTCGCGATTCACAAAGATACACAGCTCAAGATTCTTCTCGTCTCTAAGAACGTATTCCTTGTCGAAGACGTGGAGCTGATCAAAAGCCATCCTCAGTGCCTCAATGGTGATCGGAGCCATCTGATTGTACAGCGGGCCAGACTGCGCGCCATCAGAAATGGGCACCATACGCAGCGTGTCGCAGTCACTTCGCGCAAACTCGTGCAGTGTGTTGCGGTATGCACGAGAGAGCTCGATGGTCGCCTCGCGCTCGGACCAGATTCCCTCTCGGAAGTCGGGGCCGACGACATGAATGACGTGCTTGTCGTCGCCATACTTATAGTGCTTCGCATCGCACACCTTCCCCACGGCCAACGACACATCACCGGGCATCTTTCCTCTGAGACCGAGCCACTTGTAGATGGCCCCGGAGGTGCCGGTCGCCTTCTCCGCCAGCCCGTTGAGAATGGCGAGGTCGGAGGGGTCGGTGACCACAATCGTCTCATCGGGCTCATTCGCGTCCCGCTGGAGGGTACCCTGTAAGGACATGCGTGTGCCCATCACACCATAGGGCTTCACCTTGATCTTGCCAATGAAGGCGTCGTGCGGGGAGACGTAGGTGAACCGCTTGTACGCGGCGTTCGTAGCGGCGTACAGGATAGCCAAGCCCAGACCCACGCGGATCCATGGGAACGGCTTCACGTGGTTGTTGCCAAAGAGGTGCAGCGGCGCACGCTTACGGCCATCATGAGTGGTCCTACCCTCGATGACAGCAGCCATCGCTAAAGTCTGCACAGAAAAAATAGAGTCAGAGAGGGGGAAGTCGACAGCGAACACAAGAAGATGCCAGTTGGGTGAGTGAGCGGTCAGTCGTGTGCGGGCGATGGATCGGTGGCGATATCACGGTGTGGGTGTTAACCCTGTACGCAGCAGGGGGTGGAGGGGTAGTGGGAGAGAAAAAGGGAGAAGAAGTGGGTGCACAAGCAGTGTTTCAGTAACTGAGATCGTGGGGATCCAAGGACTCACAGTGCAGCTCCATTAAGAGAGTGCGAGAGGAGGAAAGGGGGCTTGCTCCTGCGTACTTGTCAGATGTTAGAATCACGAGCAAGAGGAAGCCGAACGAACTCAGCCCCGCGCCTTGATATATTTATGTATGTGTGTGCATATATCAGTTTGAGGTGACGGTGCCCGCAAGGCTGAAGGGGGAAGTCCCGAACAATAATGCTGCCGTGGCAGTGTAGCAGTAGCGGTGAAGAGACGAAAATACAGAGGCGCGTGCGATAACAGGGGTCTCACTCTTGGGGATTGAGTGGTGTGGGTGGATGAGGGAGGGGGGAGGCACGCACGCACAGCAGCGCTACTGCCACCCTCCCCCCATGCCCCCGCCAGGACCTCCGAAGGGGTCGCGCGCGCCCCCCTGCAGTGGCTGCAGATGGTCGGGGTCCGGCTCCCCGGGGTACTGGCCGCGCGCTGGGAAGTGGTGATCGGGTATGAGCCCGCGCAGCTGCCCGGGACGTGACTGCCCCGGAAACATAGGATCGAAGCGGGCGAAGTCCTCGACTGTGGGGATGCCCCCACGATCGCTGGTGAAGGACTGTCGGAAGGCGCGCTCGCTCACGATCATCCCACCACCACTTGGCTGCAGAGCACCTCCAGGGACCAAGTCAGCATCCCCGTAGCGACTCCCCAGAGGACGCATCTTCACGCTGGCGAAGGAGGTCGGGGCAGTGGGTGTGGAACGGGGGAGCGCGGGGTCTGGGGTTGCTAGCAGTGCCTCCCCCTCCACGTTGGCACAGCCTGGTGGGACAGCATCCCGCTTCGATTCATCCGTGTTCAGCGACATATCGAATGCACTCACTGAAAAAAGAAATACAGACGCAATATCAAAGCCTTCTACACATCACAATGGCAGGAAATGAGGATTGAGGAGCAGTGGCAGGTGTACACGGCAGGGTGGTCAGGGAGAGTGAGTCGACAGTCCGGTGATGTGCTTGGCAAGCAGCACGTCATTCAGGAGATGGAAGACGGGCACAGGAGTAGGACCCTAACTCACCCGCAGATCCGTAAATAATCGTTATGTGAGAGAAAAAAACCTGTAGAGTATACATTGCTGCCGTCAACGCTTGGGGTGGTGTGTAGGACACATACACGGACAGCACATGGGACGCACATACCCATGCGCCATGAGTGCTCGCCCAGCAGCTGCGGGGGCCGCGTGTCGACACGCTCAAAGTGTGTACATATATGTATATATATACTTTTTCTGTTTACAGATGCTACTATTGCCGCGCAGTATCTGATCCATGCCCTCCACATGTGGGTGGCAGGAAAAACGAGTAACGCTGAATAATAATGAAAAAAGAGAGACGAGTCCACTCTCAGCTCAGCAACGGCGCACCAAAAAAAAAAGGCGGCAGCGCGAGAGAGGGGGGAATGTGTGGCGCAGCTGTGCCAGCGCGCATTTTTGTGGAGGCTCCACGTACAAGGAGCAAAGCGGATACAAGCGAGAAAGACGGTGGGACCACAAGAGCCTCATGCCGGTGGGGACACACAGTAAGTCCAGCGAGGTGGTGTCACTTCTACGAAGCAGCAATGGTGCCTTCGCGTTTCAGTCGGTCCCTCTCCCCATTCAGTTCGCTGCGCTCCTTCATCATTGCGTCCTGAATAGCCTGCCGCTGCTTCGTGATGTACTCTGCCGCACGGGTCTTCTCAACGAGCCCGGATATGGCGCTCAACTTGTCAAACTCGTTTATTCGTTGCTTCCTCACGACGGCAAAGCGCCGCTCCGACATCTCCACGCGCTCGCTCTCTCGTCGTATCGCGAGCTCTATTATCTTAAGCTGCTGAGCACCCTCGTATGCTGCCTCGTGGCGCAGCTGCTTGCCGGCCGCCGCCTCCCTCCGCGCCTTCTCCGCGACAATGAACAACTGAGCGGCTGCCTTCCGCCTCTCCTCTTTGCCGGCCTCCAATTCCGTACGCTGACGAAACTCATCCTCACGCTCCCGCTGGAACTTGTCGATCCGCTCGTCCACCATTCGCTGTCTTGCTGCGGCCTCCTGCTGCACTTGGCTCTTCAAGTTCATAGCCCTTTGCCGCGCCTCCGCCCTCGCCACTGCAGCCCGTGCCTGCTTCTCAGCGAGTGCCTTGCGCTCCTCCTCCAGGCGCGCCTCTCGGTCCACCTGCAGCTCCGCCAGCCGTGCCTCCTTCACCAGTCGCTTCTGCTCCACCGCGCGGCCCTGCTCTCGCTGCGCCAGGGCGCTCCGCTCGAACCGGCGGCGGCGCTCCGCCTCTAGCGCAGCACGATGGTCGCGCTGTGCGGCTACGAGACGCTCGCGTGCCTCCGCACGCTCCTTGTTGCGGACCTCTGCCTTTGCCAGCCGCTCCTCCAGCTGGTGGTGATACGCCGCCTCCATTTCCTTGTTCTTGCGCCTCTGGGCCTCCAGTCGCTCCTTCTGCATGGCGCGCGCCTCCACGTCGAGGCGGGCCTTCTCCTCAATGGCCTCGCGCATTTCCAACTCTGCCAGCGCCTGCCGCTCCTCCGCTGCCGTCCGCCGGTCAGACACGTCACGTGCCAGCTGCACCTGGCGCTCCATCCGCAGCTTGTTGATGGCGAACACCTTCTGCTGACGCTCCATGCGTTGCGTGAGGGCGGTCGGGATGTCGGCCGGTGCTCTAGACTCCGGGGGCTCTCTATAGGCAGCGACCAGTTCCTGCAGTGGGACGCGCGCACACAGCGACAGATACTCACTCAACAGCTGGAGGCTCAGGTCCTCGCGGCGCGCGGCAGCCCTCTCCGCCCGGAAGCGCCGGACCGCCTCGCGCACGATGGCGTCCGCCGCGGGCAGCGTCTCGTCATCGCGCTGGGAGTTGGGCACCAGGTCCTCCGGGGTGACGCCGCTCCGCAGGAGCACAAAGACGGATCGGGGAGAGTTAATCAGAGGAGTCGTACCTTTGCTGCCGCTCGATGATTTCCAGTTCTGCAACGTGACGAGATGCTGTGGGCGCGGTCGCTGTGTCCCCAGCCACGCCAGGTCCACGCTGGGGGTGTGCAGCTGGAAGGAGCCGGAGTACTCGGGTGGTGGCTGCACTAGCGCACGAAGTACGCTCGCGCAGCTCTCCACCTCCAGACGCGAGTCCGCGGCCTTGGCGGCGGAGTCGGTGTGAATGCTGCGGTACTGACGGCTGGGTGCAGGTGCCGGGACACCGGCGCGAAGGGCATCCTCCACCTGCTGGACACTCAGCGTGGGTGCCACCGACGTAGCCATTGCGGAGAGTGAGTTAGCATGCTCACGCGCGCCGCGCAGGGCAGCGGGTTGCGACGACGGTGTTACCTGGGATCTACTGGGCCTGCCAAGAGTGCCGCTCGTCCTGCGTGCCAGTGTAGGTTTGGCGCCGCTACTCGCAGCCTCCGCGGGGGCCCGCGCGCCGCCTGCCGAGGGTGTGGCCTGTGTTGTTGGCAATCCTGTATCTCTGACAGTGGCAGTGGCGGGGGCTACTGAGTGTAACGCCTGAGGGGGAGTCATCACTGTGGCACGCACTGTCGACATGGCGCGCGGAGTGTTGGTGGGGCCACTGGTACGTTCGTCAGTCGGAGGGGCCCCGGCCTCGGGTGTTGGGAGCGGAGAGGCCGACGCGCCGACTCCCCCGGCGCTAGTGGTCGACAGCGCTCTGGGAGTCGGCGCCAGCTCGTCCGCCGAGGTCTCCGCGCCGACCTGTTGGGAGGTTGTAGCCGCTGCCTCTGCAGCCCCGGCGCCGCGGTCAGTAGCTTGTGACTTCGCAGTCGGGCCGCTTCCCTTTGCGGCCGCTGTGGCTGCGTACGGGTGGAGGCAGGTTCGCTTCCGCCTGTTCTTGAGCTGCAGGTTGCGCTCGTACTCACGCTCAGCCGCTGTCGGCTCAGTGAGTGCGGGAACTTTCCTGCTGAAGTCTGTGGGAATGCCCTTGAGACCAACGGTGCATGTGGTATCTGGAGTCCCGAGGTGGTGCTTGAGGAGCTCCGCCTCGTACTTGTCGTAGTCCATCATGTATTTTGCACGGCTCTTGTCATCTGTGGTTTTGGGGATGTTTGGCAGCGCAACGGTCTGGCCCTTGCTCATGTCCTTCGCTGCGCGAGCTGACATCACAAGGCGTATGAGTCACTCAAAATCAGGTGACTGAACGCTGCACACAGAGTCCCACCCCTTCTCTGGCTTGCTCTATACTTCCTAAGCGAGAACTGAGAAACACGGCGAATGCTGAAAGAATGAACCCCAGAGTGCCCTCGCCACCCTTCAAGAGACGCAGGGCTATTTCTAAACACGTAGATGGTGTATATATATAGATATGTGTGTATGTACGTGTGTATATATGTGTGTTGCTCTTCATTGAGTGACGACAAATATTGGTGGGATCAAAGTAGCACTCATTGGTACGCTGTGAGAAGCAATGGTGGGCAGCACAGAGTAAGGGAGATCCATACAGTTGGGTGGGTGAGAGCTAATACATTCCGTGGAAAAACTCGTGGACAGGAACGCTGACTATAATATGCCACGGGTCCTCGCGTGAGTAGGCGCACTTGTAACTCTCTCTGTATATATGTATGTACATACAAGCACGCATATGTGCTTGGGGGGGCAGTGCTACCCTCTCCGCGTCGCTGCTCACCGTACATGAGCACGGCGCTCTCTAAAAGGTGTACCTGTGCACGGTGCCAGGGCCGCTCTCGTGGTAGTCCGCCTTCGACAAACACATGTGAGGAAACGTGGAGCTGCTGGCCCACACGGAGCCCCCAGTCCACGCCGCGTGCTCCCGTCCCTCCAGGGCGATACACCGCACCGCCGCCTCGCCGTGCTCGGTGCCACGGGCCAGCGCCACGAGGTCCCGCTGCAGGCGCTTCTCGACGTCCCTCAATTCGGTGGTACCCCCGCCAAGCACGACACTGCCGTACAGAGCACTCCGAAGGGAGACTGGGCAGCTACTGATCACTTCGTCAATGGTGGCGGCCCACCCAGCGAGTGGTCGCCGGCATGCTGGATTGCTCTCGGAGTAGCCGGTGGGTGTTGGGGGGCGGAGGGATCGCTCACCTCTGAGGCGGGATGGATCGAACAGTACCTCCGGAACCATATACTGGCTGTCGAAGAGGAAGATGCGCTCACCATCAGGGAGGGGGTACGAATCCCACTCCTTCTCCTCACCCGCAGCGCGTTCGTCCTCTTTGAGGTCAGTGGAGGCATGGCACAGGGTCTCCTTGATATTCTTCACCATGGTCCAGTCAGTGGAAGTGGAGAGCGGATAGCCACGACTCTTGAGTGCACTGAAGAGCTCATCGGTCAGCATATCGCCTGCCACAAAGGAAGGACGCATGCTATGTGCAAGCAGGTATCCGTCCGCCACTGCCGCGATCATTGTCTTTCCAGCGCCGCTGTCTACACACACGCCGGTGGTGTTGCCAGAGGAGTACACGGTAGCAGTGGCAGTGTTGAGCATCCCGAGAAGGGGGGCAGTAAAGCGCTCAAAGAATAGCTCGGCGACACGCTCGCGGTCCTTGCGGGTCTGGTCAGCTGCCTCGAGCAGGAGGAAGGGCATCTGGTCGGGCACCACACGCAGGCGAGTGTAGAGTGTGTAGAAGAGCAGCTGCTCATATGATGAGAAGTCCTCGATGTGGCCATGCTGCACTGGCTGCCGCAGGTCCAGCAGTCCGGCCTTGCTGTACGCATCGTCGCCGGCCACTATGTCACTGGGGTGGCTCAGCAGCGTGGCGCGCATCCCTGAGCGTCGAGGGGCACCCACGCAAGAGTGGTAAACCTCCCTGGGGGCCTCCTCTCCGGAGAAGCCCGCCTTGGACAGGCTCGATCCCACATCGATCACCGTGCTATGGGGGGCGGCTGATGTAGCGTGTGCCCCGCGTCCGAGCGACATGGGTGCAAAAGGGACTGATACGTATATACTTGCGAGAGGCCCTCAAGACCGGTGGTAGGGTGTGAGATGAAGTAAAATCCTAGTGATCGCCCCGGTGCTAGCAAGCCCAAGCGGAGGGGAGGCGCATGTATGTAGGTAGAATAAAAATGGAAGTACCGATAAAGTCTGTGTATGGATGTAGCACTGGTGAGCAGTGATCAATCAGCCAGAGGTGAAACAGTAGGACGAGGATGGCATACAGCGATTGCGGCCAGCTCTCTGCCGCTTCTTGCATAGGATTGAGTTATATACAATAGTGGTTTTGCAGTGCAAAGGAAAAAAAAGAGAATCCTGTGCGATGGAATGGACTGGCACAACTGTGAACCGCCAGGATTAGCGCGTCTGTGCCATTGTCGTATGATTGCTATCGGAGGTGGTGGGACAGTTATACGGTAAAAAAAAAACAGAAAACCGATCCCACCAACACACATCCACCCTGTCGTGTGGGAAGCACACAAGTAGAAAACGAGGGAAGTGAACTGGGTATTGCAGCGAGGAGCGTGTTGCCCGCTGCTCTCACCCCTCCTCCTCCCCCAAACTCTGGCTCCCCTCTATCTCATCAATCCTACTCTCTACTAACTAACACTAACACTCTGCTCCCAGGCACCTTCACACCCCATCCCCCTCTCACGTAACAAAGGTCAGCGATGGAAAGTCCGAGGAACAATAAATATCACAACGCTCCGCACTACACTACGCTGTGCTACAATACAGTGCACATGCGCATGCACCCTCCCACGCGACAACGAGCGTGGGGGAGGGAACACAGCACCCACCGTCAGCGGTGGCACGCTTAAGATGATGGCATGTACTTCCCAGATGGGCTAACATAATCTCCAGGAGCATCGAACACATGCGGCCGCTCTAACTCTGCCCGAGTGTTGGCGATGGCCTCGGCGTGGATATCAAAAATGCGACCCATCTCGTCTGAGCGCTGGTACATCTCGTGCTCAGTCAGGCCGCCCTTGGACTGCTTGTTCTTGTGCAGGTTGGTCGCCATGCGGTTCTGCTTCCACAGCAGAGCAATCCCCACAACGCTGAACATAAAAGTGATGGCGCCGATAAATACCTGATCAGGCACCATAAGCACCACTTTAATTAGCGTTTCCCTGGGGGTCTGCTGTGCCGTCTGGATGGAACCGACACGCGCATGAGCGTTCATATTATTGTTCCGGTACAGCATTCCCTTCTCGGAAGGGCGGCAGCCTGGGGAGAAGGCGTGGAGGAATGGCTTGATGCGCCGCGGCTGTGAGATGCGGAACATGGGTGCTCAGGTACTCCTCTACTGCGGTGCAGAGGTGTTGCTAAATGTATAATGTTCTGCGTAGAAGAACAAAAGAGAAAGAGACGGCTCCGGGTGCTGCTTGTTTCGCGCCAATCTGGTCCACAAGAAGACAGGAGGAACAGACGGAGGAGAGCTAATACCTTCTTGTTAATAAAACAAGAGAAACAGGCAGGCCACGAGGTGGGTGGTGTGAAGGGATTGGATTGAAGGATGATTGGTTGGAAGAACCCCCGAAAAAAAAATAAGGAGCAAAGATAAGTTCAATAAGCACAATGTGGGGAAACAGATCAGCACCATGGGGGAAGCAGTGGTGGTGGCGTTAGTGCATGGAGCAGGGCACACCTCTTCCCCATCTCTTGTTAGCGACATCTCTCTCATGTGTACCCCAATTTAATGGGCACATCCATGATATTTATTTTTTTTCTGCAGAGTTTGTACACTTGTTCTATCAAAGCATGAGCGCACGTTGGGGGGGCGCAATGTACATCAAAAGCGGAACGCCCCCTCTCCCCGCAGTGAGCGGCGCTGCATCTACATTCCTTTTAGCCATCACTCACTTCAACGAGCAAAGAGAGGCGCTGCTGGGGAGTCTGCTTCCTGAGCCGAGCGGTTCCTATGCTGAAAGGGAAAGAGAATATCTACATATACCCCCTTGCTGTGGCGGCGTTCTTGAACTGCTCAATCCCGCACTTCCCATCCTGTGCGATCTCATGGAAGATGGAGTCGATTTGGCTATCGGACAGCTTGAAATCGCATTTGTGGCTAAGGCTACGGATGTCTTCAAGGCTCCGGCCACCCGCAAAGTACTTCGACTCCACACCCATAGCTACATAGTGGCAGGGCTGCACCAGCTGCTGCACGGTCGCAGCGTCCTCCAAATTCCGAAGTGTGATCATGCTGCGGCCATGGCGGTTGGCAGACACCGTCCCATCTGAGAGTCGGTTTGTACTGCTCGCCCATCTTGCACTTTGAGAAAGTACCTCCGTCCTCTGCTTCTCGTGGAGGCGGAGGGGTCGCTCCCCGTGGGTCTCCGACTCCGCCCAACTTGACAGAAGCTGAGACACTGTCGCCTGGGAGGATAGGTCCTTCTCACGGGCCGCCTGCTGCCGCAGCGTGCCCTTCTTCACGTCGTCCCACTCCTCAGGGTCGTCGAAGCCGTAGCCGCGCGTCTTACCCATCTCGTGGCCAGTCGTGAGCTTGTAGTCGCGCACGATTTTTGGCATCAGCTGTGTGTCCTGCGCGTACCGCATCGCGCCACTGGCCGTGTCGCCCCTCTCAGACTGCACACCAAAGCGCTGCTGGGTGGGGTCGACACCCACCGCTGCCCAGTCGTAGCCGCGGCTGCTCTGCGCCCCCGGCTCGTGGAGCACCTCCACGTCCCTCCACCCGCTCATGGTAGACTTGGTGGACACGCCCTTGACGTTGGTGACACCGAAGCCGTGCAGAGGCACTTTGACCTCGTCGATGGGGGCTGGGGCGCGGCCGAGGGGATTTCTTGCCGCTTTGCGCGAGAACTTCTCCCTTTGCTCCTCCATCAGCGCCGTCATGCGATCAGCGTGCATTGCGGGCCGCAGGCACATGTTCACGCCAGCATCGAGGTTGCCCTTTGCTCCATAGCACGCGTCGGGGTCCGCGGGAGTGTCGCCAGCTCTGCCATGATGCCGACTCGCCACGCCGATGTCCTGACCTCTGTGGTGGAACTTCTTGATGTGGTCAGGGGTGAGGCAGGCGTCTGGGTTGTAGCTCGAGGTGAGATCAGCGACACTGGCCTCACCATAGTCACCAGGGATGCCGGCGGCTCGGATCTGTGGTGCGACCCGATCTTGGCGCTGCTTCGAGCTGTATCGGGTCGACATCTCTGTGTTCCCACTATGTGCACGTATCTGTGTGTGCGTGTGAACGAGTGAACGAGTGAACGAGTGAACGAGTGAAGACTAGCTAACCGATCGCCACACTGTGTAAGCTGCGGTAGCGAGAGCACTCGGCGTGGAATGTATATACAGAGAGAAGAAGAGACGTGCAGGGAATAACGGAGGCAGTGCTTAGTGATGGTGTGGATCAATAAGAGCGATAGAGAGGGAGGCACGATACCCGTGAACCTATGAGCACCCTCGCACGTCGTCCCCCTCAAACGGGTAACGTATGCCTGCCCTCAGATATCCACGTGTCAGTTATTTAGCGTCATACACGCGCGCACGCGCGCCGAAAAAGCCACGTCCAGACAGCAGGGGATGGAAGTGCGTTGGCGCGTCCCTCCCAGTCGCAGCACTCTGTCAGTCTGCGTCTATGCTGACCGCACTGCGCACCCATCCACCTCAAAAGCGCAGCCTACTACTTGTTATTATACAGCGTGGAGCGAGCACCCTTAACAAAGTCTGGGGTGCCCCACCTGCGCTGCAGGCGTCCGTGAGCCTTGATGACATTCCACATGTGCGCCCGCCTCCACTGACTTAAGGAAGTGTTCTCGATGGTGTTGTCAGCGATGATGGACTGAATACGGGAGTTCACGTACTGGTCCATGGATGTCATCCCAGTCTCCTTGCACTCCTCAGCCAGCACGTCCTGGCCCCAGCGCATCACCTGAGCGTGCGAGGGATGGGACACCAGCACGCCGCCGTCCGCGAGAGCAAAGGTCCGGAAGTTTGGCGACAGCGCGCGCGTCGTTGGTGCCAGTCCGCTGTCATCAGCGAGCGCGCTGCCGATCACCGGCGGTGCTGGCAGTGGTTTGAAGGTGCGATCCTTCTTTGGGGTGTACACGGACATGCCAAAACCCCCGAATCCGTATCGAATGAAGCCGCGGTTATATACGCGGCCGTAGCGGGTTCCAGCATTGGGGTGCTGCGCACGCTTCTTCTGATGGGACTGCACTCGCAGCAGCACCTGGCAGCTACGCAGCATCGCTGATGTTAGGCCGCGATGGTGTGCTAAAGGTTGTGTACGTGGATGAGTGTGTGTGTGCGCGCTGAACACTACAAATGGGCACAGACCCGCTTATGGAGGAACGAAAAGGTAAGGCGGGGGGAGAAAAAGAAAAGAGGAAGAGGACGAACGGGGGAATGGCGCTGCACTGTACCGGGAGCGGTACATGGCTGCTCGGCCTCTGTGACTGCGTACTATCAGCACCTTCGCAGGCACAAATGGAAAGGGGGAAAAGGAGAGTGCAATGGTCGCATCAGCACGGTGAACGGGATGTGCGCGAAAGAGGGATGTGCTGCATCCACAGAGAGAATATACTTGCTTTCTACGTGTATTAGATCATTTTTTTGAGTGTACGAGGATAAGGGGGGTGGTAGGGCAGGAAGCAAGTGCAACGCCGCCACTTCGTGCGTTGTGCCCTCCTGCCCCCGCAAGCAGTCGCTCACGTCTTGCTGATGCACGACTCAACTTTCGCTCTCTGTTTCGTCCGCACGCCGCTGCCGCCGTGCCGCACGAATCTCTACGATACACGTTGGCAGGCCGCTGGCTGCGTCTAGACTCGCAAAGATGTCCTCCGGTAACCGAATGCCAGCGTACTCACTCAGGTTCTGCTCAGCTGTCTCCGCCTCGCTGTAGCGGGCCCGAGCTGCGGCCACGTGTCCCACCACCTCCTCGTCCACTGCTGCAAGAAGGGCGGCAGGGTCCGAGAGGGTGCCAGCGAAAAGGTGTTGAGTAGAAGTACGGCTGAACTGTCGCCCGCGCTGAGCATGTCCGACGCGGGCAGCTGGAGAGCCCTGCATATTGTGTAAATGGTATAGAGGTCGCTGCGTGTACCCACAGGCGCTAACGAGGAGGGGGAAGAGTGTCTCTATATGTTGGAGGAGGCCTTCTGCTCCCTCAACTGTATGAGGGCCAGCTAATATCAGCGCTCTTCCCTTTTAGGGTTACAGTAGAAAAAAAGGGGGCTGAAGTGCTAGTAACAAGATATGGAGTGTCTCACGCGGTGAATGATCGTGGGGCGCGTGTGGAAGTGGCACGTGATTGTACTCCCATGCCAGGACGCTTACAGCAATGCTGGCTCTCCAGTCCCTTTCCATCAATCAGAGACACATTCTTGGAGAGTCGCAGCGCTGCATGCACGTGCGCACGATGGATTGTGCCCACCGCGCCCTCAGCTCACTAGTGAAGATCGCACAGCACACTGAACAGTCCCCTCGAGAAGTCATCCGCAAAGACACCAATACTGGTTTTATAAAAACAATTACTTCTGCTGCTGATGTGGTTAATAGCGGCAGATGGTGAGATGCAGCCTGCTCGCCAGAACCAGACTCTATATGTGGCACGCACACACACACGCACTCACCTACAGGCCACCGTCCCGTGATGATTTGCTCAGTGCCTCTTTGACAGGAATCTATCTACGATAGATTGCATTGCTGTTAGGTGCTTCATCTTGAGCCGGGTAACGTCTAGGCCGTCACCGTCCACCATGGAGGGGTCCTCCTTTCGGAAATACTCAAATAAAGCGGACAACATCTCCTCATCATCGCTGCTGCCGATCGTGTCGACTAGGTGTCGCGAATCCTCCTCAGAGGCCAACTGCTCATCCCTGTACGCCTTCCGGATGCGCTCCAGTGCGGCAGCGCACTTGCGTGCCTCTGCAGTGACAGGAGACGTGGCACCGTTGAAGGCCTCGCAGTTGCGCCATATGAGCTCCACGTCTCGCATCACCTGATCTGTGCGCGAGTACAATTCTCCATCAGTGATATTGTCTAATACTGTGCGCAGGCTCATGGGGGTCTTGACCACATCATAGTAGCCGAACACTCGCAGCTGCAGCGCATTCACCGGCTCCCTAAAATTCACTGAGCTGGCCTCCTCCGTGTAGAGCTTGAAGAGAGAGTGGTACAGCTCGCGCACCTCCGGCACCGTCTCCAATGAAGCCTTGTACACATGCTTGCCTGCCGGCAGTGGATGTGGATGCTTCACAGCGCACTCAATGTATGACAGCCAGTGCTTAATCTCCTCCGAGGGACTGCGCTGCGCAACGGCAGACATGTGTGAGGGCACAGTAACAACTGTGTGTATGGTTCCTGTTTAGCTGTCCACAAATTACACGCACGCGTGTGATCTCTTTTCACCTCAGCAGTCACAATGAACAAAGTAAATAGAGAGTAAAGAGATGGAGTGAGGGGGGGAGCTATATATTATTGCTGATTGCTGTGGGACATCAGAACCCCGGAGAGAGTTACAAGTATGTCATATTTCGTTGTATATAGTGAAGAGGGGCACCTCACATGTGGCGATCCCTCTTTTCTGAACATCCTCCAGATTAATCTCCCACGCGTATGAGTCTGTGCAATTGCGATTCTGACCCCATTATGCTCTCCCTGCACACAGGGCATTGAGGGAAAAGAGGGGTGGGGAGGAGGGGAGAGGTCTCTCTAGCGGAAGTGTGTGGGGAAGCCGGGCTCGTCCTGCCGATCTACCGCACGCACGCGGAATCCCCTAAAGTTCATGCAGTCCAACCGCTTGTGAGCGTTGGAGGCAATCGTCTTCTGCCATGGGGGGAGCGCCTCGTCTGGCACGAACACCACTCCCTCCGCGCTCTTCTGCTCAAACGCCTCGAGCCTGGTGCGGTCTTCGATCATGTGGCGGTCCGCAGTGCGGGGCTTGTACGGCTCCCGGCGGTTCATGCCAAGCATCTGCTTGTTCACCAGCTTCGCCTGCTTCACCAGCCGCCGCAGAGCCATCGCCGATCCGATGCAAGCGGGCGCTACTGAATGGGCTGATCCCAAGAGACGGAATGGTACTGCGATGCCACTAAAGTGAGATATGGCCCGTGAGCACTCAGTGTGAACGCGGCACCTTCACTATCGTTTAGCTACAATAAAGAAATAAGCGCTTGTGTATGTGTTTGAGAGAGAAAGAGGAGAGGAGGGAAGCAGACGATGTGATGGATAGTGACCAGCCCAGAGCGGCGGCAGTGAACCCCCTCGATATTATCATCCTTCTTTTTAAAGCAGCCATCACGCTTTTTTTAGTGGTATCTGCACCAACAAGTCGCACTCGCGGTGCTGTGCCAAATGGTGATGCACTGCGCGATCTGCACCTGTGTACTGTAACATTATTATTATTATTGGCAGTTGCGTGTCCCAGTACTTCCTAGTTAGTTTAATATACGAGCCCAGGAGGCAAGATGTGGTGGCGCCCTCTCTTGATTCCTCCCTTCCCCTTCACCTTCCTCGGCAGTGCTAGAGTCCGGCCCATTTGATATGTGCTATTGTGGAGTGGCCCTCATTGACGATCGTGGCGAGCGGGCTGCAAGCAGGTCCCACGATCGTGCGCCAGTAAGCAAGCACTCACTTGTCGGCGGCGGGTGCAGGAGCCGCCACCTCCCTGCTCTCTGTCGCAGCCCCCGCCTCCTCTGCCGCCTTCCCGACGTGTGGCGCGGCGATCAGCGGGCTCCACGAGTTGCGGCCAGCGCACAGGCCTAGGAAAAATACCAGTGGCAGCAGTATACAATGCGCAACGGTCATGCAAAGAGAGGGAAAGCAACCGAATGGGTGCTTGGCAACGTACCTAACCTCCGTTGCTAAGCGGGCTATACGATACTTGAATAACTTTGACTGCAGGAGTAGAAACTCGGAGCTGGAGGCGCTCGCCATGTCTATGCTCCGCTTAGAGCAGTACGAGAGGGTCTCCTCAAAGGTGCGGCGCTCGCTGGGCTCGGAGAGGAAGGCGCTAACGGGCCTTCGACTGAGGCGGCTGACAGAGCGGCTGAACATGACTTTAGTTATTAATACTCTCTCTGTTCTTGTGACTATCTATCCCGGTCTGCGCACACCGTCTTTTTGTACAGCTGTGTATGCGCGCTTCTATGAGTGTATGTGTGTGTGTGTGTATTGAAGCGAGAAACATAAAACAAGCAGGGAGGATGAATGTGCAGCGCAGAACGCTACCATGCGTGTGACCCTCGGGAGGGGGCGGGGCATTCTTTCCATGTCAGGAATGAGTGCCCAAGAATGCGAGCACAGCAACGTGCACTTGCCCGATCCTGTCGCTGGTGATCGTTTGTTGTTGTTACTATTTGTAATAAAGAATCATTGTTGGTTATTGCTTAGCCACCCGGCGAGTCCCTCACTCAGCTCCATAGCTGTGGGTCACACAACACTACCTGCACATTCAGGCTTACTTGGACTTGGCGGCGAAGGCGGCAACGCGTGCGCGGCGAGTCTTGATCGCAGCCTTCTGGTTG
>JAODGE020013795.1:0-10731 GCA_027574965.2 Ecitophya simulans | reverse complement strand
TGCCCTATCACCAGTGGGACAGATTGAATCCTCTTCACTTCCTCTTGTGCATGCAGATATTCTTTCTTGAGATTTCTCTGCTCATCTTTGATGTACTCCTCCTGCACTTCGAGGAACTCAAGCATCTGCTGGAGCTTCTTGTACTTGGTGTACAGATCCTCAGTGTCTGCATCCTGGAGAATCTGTTTTGTTTCCGCCGGACTGCCTTCGTCCTGCAAATTATCCATTTGCGTCAGTGACGAGATGACATTTGCAACAAATTCAATTGAACAATGTGGAAATTAACAATGAAATTTTGAGATTTACGAACTACGCAAGCAGGACGCGTATTGCGATGTTAAGTTTAGATGATAGAAATAAAAGAAAATTGCTTACTTTTTCCGGAATCACTACTTCCATGGTTTCCATTTTCGATGACTTGTGTTTTTGTGATTGACTGCTAACGCTGCAAACCAACAAACCGATCGAGGTTACGACTTGTGTCGATTGTACAGTTTTCTTTCCGGCACATACCGACATCTAGCAGCGAAGTCTTGAACTACTACACAAATATTCAAATCGTACCGTTAGGATAATTTAAAATGAGTAATATCATACAGGCAACTAAACATACACCAAAATTTAAACTCGCAATCAATGGCAAATAACAGCGTACGCAGAACAGCATGTAGCGTATTTATGCAATAAGTAAATGTAAGACATAATCGCGCGCAGATAACGCATTGAGCGGAAACAGGGTAATGTAATGAAAGTGCACTTAGTGGACACGAATTACGAGAGGTTCCAAGGTAATTCTCTACGCGCGTGTCACATTTAACAACCTCGTAGTGTCGACGACGCTAAAACGGGGTAAAACGTCTCCTCCAAACAACAACAGCGTTAATGTTCAAATTATCGCGGCGGAACGGAGTACATTTTTAATGAAAACATTCCCGCCGAGGCGCCGATCGACACCATTGTTGACGCCGATTTAGAAAATTAGCGGCGCAAGCAGAGCGAATCGGACCCCCGGGGCCCTCTTCGCTTTTTTTAGACGCTTATCGCGCGGCCGGCATCTAGTCGCGCCCGGATTATTTACATTTCGATTATGCAACTGCCCGGGCGCATAATCGGACGCGCCGCGCGCCCAAGAACGGACGGGCAGGTAATGCGCTCTGGGCGCAGCCAGCCAGAGTGTGCCGAGGTCCTGCGCATCCATGCGTGACAGGAAAAATACGCGCACACGAGCCGAGGCCTCAAGAAGTCGCGTTAGAACGCACGCGCGCCGCAAGAAGTTAGTCCGCTCAGCGCCAAGGAAATCGGAATTAAATAAATAATCGGCCAATCGCGATATCAATGACGAAACGCGCTCGCGAGACAATCCAATCGGCGCGGAGACTCGAGAGTAAACCAGGGCGCAAACTTTACGAATCTTGACTACGGGTGCCGACGTAAGAGAGTAAAGAAAAAAACAGCAACCGTTGTAGTTGTGAGGTGTTTTTTTTAAGAACAAATATAATTTTACGAAAGAATTAAAGATACAATTTTTCATCCTATAGCTACAAAAAAATATAAATATACAAGGCATTCATCAAGGGTTCATTCGCTTCAGTTCGCACTGGTTGGTGGACGGCGACGAGCGACAGTTTGGCGAGCGCATCGTTCGAATGTGCAGCTATAGTGTTTATAAATTTTTCGAAATGTTCGCTCTTTATTCAAAATACGTGCTGCGCACATTTGGTCACCTACAGAGATAATATTGCGGTAGAATAGTAATAGTAGTAAATATTAATATAAATAATAAGTTACAAATAATATAAATATTACAAATAAAAAATAATAATAACTACATAACATAAACACGCTGCGTGTTTCTCTCTCTTTCTCTCTTCCGTCGCGTTTCGCTCGTTCGCTTCGGGTTTCACCTTCATCGGAAAAAGGAAGCGTTTTCAGAATCGTAAAAAAAAGTAAGCACAAAACACAAAAATTCAATAATGATAACCAACAGAAGAGAAACCTTGCACGTTTTCATCGTTAAATTAAATGCAAATAAGGAAAGCATGAGAAATAAAAGAAGAAAAAAAAACTTAAAATCGCATTCTTCGTCCGTCATCATCATCGTCCCCCCACGCTAACGTCGTTTCCGCATCGGTCTCGTCGCGATCGGCGTCGCGCGCGTTTGCGTTTACAAAAAGTGTGTGAAATTAAATTAAATAATTACAAGATTAATAATAACTTAAGGCTGCGCAGAGTTTTCTTCGGCGGTACGAACGCGAGAACGGCGAGACGCGCGCCCCTCCCGAACGATTATAAAAGCGGGCTCTCGCGGTGTATGCAGAATAGAAGCGAATAAATAATAATAAATATATTAAACGTACAAAAGTGCTGTGCGGTGCGAGCGCGTTTCGAAAGCGTTCTATTCAGTGCGCCGTCGTGCGAGTGCGCGCGTAAAAAAAAGTAAAAGAGAAGCGAGAAAAGCGAATAAATTAAATTAAATAAAACATGAATGCAAAACGCGAGCGCGGAATGTGTTTCTCCACGATGCCGTCGCGCACGAAAATCCGAGAGAAAGATCGGCCCGCCCGTCGACGGCCGATCGTCCTTCCGCTTCGACCGACGCGCATCATTTTGCAATGTCTCCAGTCTTCACCGGTTTGGAAAAAAAATAATAATAAAATAAGAAAGACACGAACGTCGAGACTCCGCCGACCGATGGGAACGCGCCTTAAATAATTAAGCCTAACTTGCACATTCGACTCTCATTACGTTTACCACGTCTCAACATTCATCATTGCGCGCACTTGCGTTTATCACCGAATGATATGTACAATATTTCTTGGTTCCCTTCTCGGCCCCACGCTCGGCGACCGCCCAGAAATCGAACTCGTTGGCGTTCCTCCTTACGTGAGCGTAAGATACAATAAAAAAGTTAATTTTCTACAAAAGTGGAAGTTCGCGACGTCTAAAAATCTATTAGTAACTTCTCGAATGCTCGTTCGCCGATTGCAGCATTTTGTCGGTCTATTCGTTTCGTAAATAGAATTTTATAATAATATAATATATTATGATATAATATTCAATTACTAATAATAATAATAATATATTAAAAATCACACATTATGAAAATCACTCTGCACGTGAGCAGAATAGTATTAATATATAACATAAATAAACACTGCGGACTTGCATTAAATAATCAGTAAATTGTCTTGAGTGGTTTTCGATATTCTCGTTAGTTCGTGTTTTGCGCAGCTTTCATCATCTCTCTGCGGTGGATGCCCGAGTTATTAAAAACGATCGCGCGGCGGTGAGCAAGACCGACGTCGCAGCTTTCGGTCGGCGCCTTCGCAGATTACATAAATTAGATAACGACGTGGCGCGCGCACTACAAGAGATCGACGCGCGCGAGCAACTGCTGGCCGGGGGCGGAGAGCATGTTGAAGACGGGCAGGCGCTGGTCCTCGATGCCGGGCGAGTGCAGCTCCGGCTCGCTGCTGAAGAACGAGCCCATCGACGAGGTGGGCGACTGACTGAGGCTGCACGGCGGGCTGGACGCCGACGCCGAGTCGATGGAGAGCGCCGGCGAGAGGGCGGCGGGTCGCGCGCCGCCGCGCGCCACGTGCACGGGGGCGGCGCGCGCGTTCGACGCCAGCGCGGCGGCTGCGGCGGCGGGCGCACGCGCGCTCTGCTGCATCACCTCCTCCTGGTTGTGCACGAAGTGGCAGCGCGGCCCGTACGGACAGAAGCCGACCGTGTGGTAGGTGCGACAGAGCTCGGTCTTGTACTTGGGGTGGCGCGCGAGGTTGCGCAGCTCGTTCATGCCGTGCGCGAACTGACACTTGTCGCCGTACTTGCACACGCCGAACTCCTCGTACGGCCGACACAGCTCGGTCTTGTAGCGGGAGGTGTTCACGGCGGCGGCGGCGGCGGCGCTCGCCGGCAGCGCGGACGCCGGCGCCGGCGCCGACTGCGTGCGCTCGAGCCGGCGATGGTGCTGCTGCGAGAGGTTGCCCAGCAGCGACGAGACGAGCGTGGCGGCGCTCGTCGGGCTCGCCGGCGTCGACGCCATGCGCGTCAGGGTGCAGCGCAGGTGTGCGCCTGGGGCCGTTTCCGGGATTCCGTAATTCTGCAACAGCCAAGAACACGCCGCACATCAATGCGCGTTTTCTCCAACGCACCGCTCGCGATACGCGAATCTTGATAACGCGCGCGCGGAAGAGAATAGCGTCCCGCGTACGCGCGCGCGCACTACACTTTCATCTCCCTGTTAACAATTGGTAAAAGTTCGTTCTACAATCCTACTTTCACGCAGTGACAACCGCGCGCACTACGCTTAGTAGACTGGATGCGCGTTGCGGACGCTGCGCGGCCGTCTCGCGGCGTCCGTGTGAAAGCTAGCATCTAGTGGGAGTCTCTCTCTCTCGCGGCGCGAGCGCGCCGCCGACGCCGTCGCATTTCTCTTTTCTCTCGCCGAGAGAAAGACGCCGCCATCGCACCGGGCGCGCGCCGACGAAACGATCGGCCCGCTAGACCACCAAATCGCGCGTTCGCCGCCGCCGCCGCGCATACAAAAAAAAACAACACAAACAACAACAAAAAAACGCGCGCGACGAGTTACGAATTGTCGAAAAGCTTCCGCGCGTCCGACGGCTCGGCGCCGAAGCGACGCCGCGAGAGGTTTCGACATTTCGAAAGTTCGTGCGCGCCGCGCTCGGAGCGCGTTTTTACTTTTTACTGCCGCGACGCACATCCTCCTCCTACTCCGCGCGCGTGCGTTAATATTTCTGTGCCAAAGCGCCAGTTTATTAGCGTGCGCTCGTCGACGAATTCGAAACGCGCATCTGGCGAGAAGACGATGCCCCGCGCGCAAATTCCTAATAAGCAAAAACGTTCGCGGCGGCGGCGCCGAGAGAGAAAAAAACAACAACCAAACCCGCATCGAAATCACCAACGCCGAAACTACGTGACGCCTCCTCCTCTCTCGCCGCCGAGATGCGGCGCGGCGCGGGCAAACATGCCGCGCGTCACTTTTTACTGCTGCCACACCGCGGGCTGGGAGCCGGTTCTGCAGGCCTTGAATCGAAAATGTACTAACCCACAGCGCGGCGCGCACAGCACACGCCATCCGCGCGCGCGCGCACCCAGTGCCAGAGCAACGGCGCAAACGCACGAAGAACACGAGCCGGATCGGCCGTCCCTTTTGCCACCAGCCTCCTTCTACCTGCGGCGCGGCCCCGGCAACAGGTAGTTGCTGGAAACCGTGCGTCGGCACCGCGCCGAAAGAAAAAGAAAAACAAAACACAGCGAGGAGAGAAGACCCCGACCGACACGCGCGCTAGATAAAAGCCTCGAAGAAAGGGAGAGAAACGCCAACTACCTGCGCCCAACCCTCCCCGAAAATCCCCAAAGGAAGGTGCGGCAAGAGAACTTAAAAAAAAGAATGGGAAAAAGGTGCAGCCTAAACACACTTGCACGACGCAGCACAAAAAAAATCACGGCAAGTGGAGCTGCAAGAGAGTAAAATCAGCAATGAAAAAAAAACGAGCGCCTTTTTTCGTACGAAAATAAATGTAATCTAATCGCCGGTATTTTTCCAGCCAATCGTAATTAAAGATGGAACCATCGACGTTTAATGACGCGGCGTATTTTCCGCGGGCGGCGGCGCGTCGTCGATGCGATCGTCGCGGCGAACCGACTGAGAGGAGCAAATGCCGCCGTCGACGTCGTATCGCGTTCATTCCAATTAAACTCCGGCTCGTTTGTCTCCGGGCGTTACTAAAAGGAAAATCGGCCGCTGACTAACCGACCAGAGCCAAACGACGGCCGAGAGAGCGNAGCGGCGCAACGGTCGTCGGTCGCCTTGCTCGTTTTGTGATTTGATTCACTTTCGAGTGGACTTTGTAGCGGCCAATTCGAGAGACGACGCACGCGCGCGAGGCGCGCAGAGTACAAAAGTCAAACGAAGACCGGCGCGCAGAAACTTTCAAACGCGCGCCAAAACTCCTTGGTTTACCTTTAGAATGATATCGCCGAAATCGTACATCCCGTTCTGTGGCATCACCGCGGTCGACATGATAGCGTAATCCCTTTTGCGGCGAACGTGTGTCGAATTCGATGCGCGCGAACCCGACGCCCGTCGGTTTTTAGCGAGGCGCGCAAAAAGCCGGGGGCGGGTGGTGGGCGGTTCACAGGAAGTCGTCGGCGCGATCGGCGGCGGTCAGCGCGCGAACAACATTTGAGCCACGGGTCGCACCACAACACACTTTTCGACGGCGGTCGGCGCGCACAGGCGTCGTCGGCGTCGTCGTCGTCGCCGCTCCCCGGGCGCTATTCCTTGCACGCCCGCGCGCCGTCACTCTGGACGCGAAAACCAACCGAACTTGACCGAACGGCGCTCGTGGTGCTCGGCGGGAGTTGCGCGTTCTGCGCGCGCGATAACGTGTTGGGCCGTCGACGACGCGTTTGCACCGCTTGCTGAGCAAAAGTCGCGCGCGCGCACGTCTTTATGCCAACGCGATCTTTCGCACACTGACGGCCGAGCGCGCTCTGCGGCGGGTACTCACTCGCGCGACGCGACGCGCCATCGACGGCCGGCCCCCCCCTCTCACTCGCTCTCTCCCGCCCCTCTAGCCCCTCTCTCGACAGTCGGCGGAGAGTCGGGCGGTCGAGCGACGCGACGGCGCGCGCGGCGACGAAGACGCGAGATGCGAGCCGCGGCGTTCGTTCGCGAACGAAGCGGCGCGCGGAGGAAAAACAACGACAAGCGAAAGACGGCAAAAACGCGCTCGCCGCGCCGAAAACGAGCCGAAATTTTTCGCGGCCGCCGGCGAACTTTTTGCCGCCTCGCTTGTGCGCAACGCACAACGAACGAACGAATCGGAATCGAAAGCGAATCTGGTGCGACAAAACACGCGCCGACGACGCATTGAAATTCAACGCAGACGACGCGACGACGATCGTCGATTGTTCGCCGGTTCGGGCGAAGCGCACAAAATCGCCGTGCGTTTTGTTGACGTTCGATCGCTCGAATGACCTACCTCGGACGCGAGGCAGTCGTCGAGGAGCGGCGCGTCGTCCGCTTCCTCGTTGCAAATTTCGCCGATTCGCAGCGCGTTCTCGTCGTGCTCGACGGTGTGCGCGATCAGCGAGCGCAAGATCTCCAAGTGCGTCGCCACCTCCGGCCCTTTCATCTTAAAGCTGACGTTGAACGACTCCATCTTCGCCTCCATTTTGTGTCGCGCACGTGCGATTCGCTCCGGCGAAACGTTCTCGCGCACGCGCTCGACGTATAATCGTGCGGATAAAAAAACAAATAAATACCACGGCGCCGCCGGTGCAGACGGGAAATTAAAAACGCGAATCGAAGCGAATTCAACTCGAGCGAAGTTAAAAGAAATATATCGACCCGCTGGTCCGACTCTTGCACGTCAGGATGGTCGCGACGCACGCCGATACACTGAGCGATCGTGCATTGCCGACCTCTTAAAAGTCAATTCGCGTCTTATCACTTTGTTTGCGCACCATCGCCGAGGATTGCGCAGAAATCGCGGCGCGCGCGCGCGCGCAATTCGCCACTTGCGATTCGCATCCACGCCCCGCGCAAACTCGGCGAACGCAAATATTGTTCTCCCGAGGGTGGGCAGCGCGTGCCAACAGCGGCGCATTGTTGGTTGCCTGTGTTGCGCGCGACATGGGATGCGATAATCGACGCAACGGCGTCGCAAACTTACGAAAACGGTTTGTATCAACACGTAGATCGTCATGATTGCACCAGAAATCGACTCCAGACACAAAACTTGTTCAGCCGTACCACATCAAGCCAATTTACCGGATCATTCGTCAACAATCCATCACAATTTCACGGAGGAGAATGTTTCGCGTCGAAACCCGCGCATCTTCTCCGCAGAGAGCCGAAAAGAGGTTTATCACTGCAATTTTGAGTCACGAAAATTTTGACACTGAGCCCTCGCAGCGCGGGCAACTTCATGATTACGTTGTCATTTGACGCGCGAAAAGCAACACAAACGCGATGCCAACGATCGCGAGTTGCGCGGTGCAGAAAATCGCGACACGTGAGAAATCGGTTGCTCCGTTGGACGTTTCAATGCCGCGCGCGTGCGTAATCAGAACGCACGCATCGACGAACGCGCCGAATTGCGTTCGCATCAATATTTTTCCAACGCTTCCGCGCGCGCGCGACAATAAAATCATGAGCCAACATTTGTTTTGAGGCAGGTACACTGCGATCGATGTTTGCATGTCAGCGCACGAAACAACAGACAGTCTCATTGAATCAACGCGTTACAATGCCAGCGGCGCGTCGTTAAACGTCGGGCGAACGCGCAGAAATAGATTATATTGTTGTTATGTATGTGATTATCGCCTTGCTACGCGACGACAAAGGAGTCGGGGTTTGCGTTCGGCAATTAATTTAATTGATCGCCGAGTAAATATTTCGGCAATTATGCATCATCGGTCGGATGCGCTCGAGAGTTTCGCCAACTGGCCGCGATCGCCAAAGCGTCGTAATGACATTTTAACGAGTACGGATCGCGATTTTTCGAGGGAGAACAAAGTATCGATATATCGATATATCGATATTTTCTTTTGGTTTCGACGATATTTCTGGGCGATATTTTATTTTTCGATATATCGATATTAAATTTGGACTATCAAAACGGTATGAAAATCGATATTTTTTAAATATGACCATTTCATATTCTATTTAAAATCGAGCGCAATATATCGATATATCGATATTTTTTTAAAAACGATATTTCCGATATAACGATATTTTCACAATATATCGATTCGATATGTATCGATACTTTTTTGGATGTTCGACATCCCTACGAAGCAGTGCGAACGTCTTTCGTGATAGAGACGCGTGGAACGCTCGCCGTTAGTCGAAAGCGAAATGATCGACGCACAAATTTTATAATTGCGCGGCCGATGGCCGCTCGACACGCGAAACTTTCTGACCATCGCCGGCGTGTCGTAACGCGCACCATCACATAATGCCGGGCGCTCACGAAACGAAATTACGCGGCCGTCGCGAATAGCGAAAATGAAAATTTCACGGGTCGCGCCGTCACGCGCGGCCGGCGCATGCGCGCGCACGTGAGCAATAGTAATGAGGCGGCGTTGCTCGCGCCGGGGTCGGGAATCGACATCGAAATTCACTTTCTTTCTGTCTTTCTGCGGCGGGCGTCGTTTCCTCCGTCGATCGCCGGCGCCGGCGACGATTCCGGTTGCGTTACGAGATCGATCGCGATAGGCGGAAACGAGCGATCGCACGCAATGTGCACGCATTCGAAACCGGCGGTCGACTTTATGTCATTTTTTTTTGAATTTGTTTTATTTACAACGTCGCCGAGCGCGTTGCGCATGCGCGATGCTCGTCTCGCCGGCGTTATCATGCGCCCCCCAGGCTTCGGGCCGACTATCTGGTACACGACTTAACGCAATCATTAATATTATCACCGTAGACATGTTGAACCCATCCAATTAAACTTTAACGACGCGAGCGCCGAAAAAAAGGAGCAGCGCGCGCGCGCGTCGCGAACGACGCCGAAAGCAATCTCGATCGCACAACGGTCGCGTTGTCTCCGCCGATCGCGCAGCGTCTTTAATTAGCGCAGCGTAATTATAATTGGCGATTAAGCAACATTTTAATTCGGCGATTATCGCCGTCAATTGTGGCCCGCGCATGCCACATGCGCGCGCAGCTCGGCTGTTGCCTTTTGTCTCTTGTCTCTTGGCTGCGGTCGCTGCCATTCTCCACTTTCACAAGTGTTCATTCTAATTTCCTTATCAGTTTGCGTTACTCCTTCTTGTCAGTGGTAGGCCGAGTGGGCGTTTGGAAACCGCTCGCGTATTGTTCGTCGAATTTCACCAATAATTAATAATAGCCCAATGGCGATTTGTTCTTTTCCACTAATTTCAATAATTGTTTATTTTCTAATATTCATATTGATTGCTTGTAG
The DNA here is from genome assembly GCA_027574965.2 of Ecitophya simulans. Taxonomy (NCBI): domain Eukaryota; kingdom Metazoa; phylum Arthropoda; class Insecta; order Coleoptera; family Staphylinidae; genus Ecitophya; species Ecitophya simulans. Next base: position 766 of record JAODGE020013795.1, on the reverse strand, counting down.
TTGATTTACGTTTAATAAGGTAAGAAAATTCTGCATTCATTTCGGCATTTTCAAAGATTTTTCATTTTCAATTAACGCCTGATATGGTTGTTATTCCGTTGGGCAAACTTCTTAGGCAAAGCTTACTTTTATCAGAAGACTACTTTCATAACTCGTGAGTGTTCAGTGAGCATAGATCCAAAAATGTACAAATTTATTCCAAAATATTGTGCATCGTATTGAAATACCATTCATTTTAAAAATGTCAACTGACCGATATTTTGTTCTATCTTAGCACACATTTGAAAACCAGAATTTTTAAATATATATTGTAAACTATTGCGCTTTGCTTAAAAATTTTAAGAAAATATATATGTGATAATTTTATATTGTTTGTAAAGGTAAAGGTTTGTAAAGGGTATTGTTTGTAAAGGTTAATGTTTTTTTTTGAAAATTTAAAATTGCAAGCCTTACGTTAATAGGCAAAATGTAAACCTAGTCTTTTCAATCCTGCCAAATCAAATAGTTACCAAAATTTGCAATTAAAAATTAATGCACCAAAACACAAATGTTGAAGTTGGTCGACAAGAATTTTTGCGACGTCAAAAATTTTACGACAAATCAACCAAATCCAATTGCACACGAGATTGTTTACCTAATTTTCTAAAAATAATACTATACCTAATATGTTCCATCTTAGCACACATTTGAAAACCAGAATTGTTTAATATATATTGTAAACTATTGTGCTTTGCTTAAAAATCTTACGAAAATATATGTGATAATT
>JAODGE020013772.1:0-30684 GCA_027574965.2 Ecitophya simulans | reverse complement strand
GCTTTACCCAACCATCAAACTTATCCAACATGCAATATTTATTACAGATTAATATTTAAATAAAGCAATATAACGACAAAATACTTGTCTCTTGCCTTGTACACGCTTTGCAGGTAGTCGTTCCTTCAGAACGAAATATGCCCTATATTCCTCTAGTAGTCGTAAATCATTTGCTATAAAATTTGATGCAAATTATGAAATATTTATAAAATTTTCTATTTTTTAATACTGCATTTGAGTAGTTTCACAAGAATTCAATGTACTATTAATTGAAATACTTACTATAAATACAACTCAATTTTGACATAGTTGTGCACTATGTCAGATACTAACACCCATGCCACTCGATTGGTGAACAAATTCTATATTCTGTGGCGTAAAAATATGGGGGGTACAAATATGCGTCAATGATTTTTATGAACAAGTTTTTACGTGTATTTTAAATGGAAGCTCAATACATTTTTAAATAACGATTTGACATAGCTGTGCGTAATAAATTTGTCTAAAATTTTTACCATAATGAAGAACATGAAATCCTTAAGGGGTTGGTATCAATACTTTGAAGGGAACAATAACGCACGAAGCGTTATTCCGCTTATTGTAATAATCCCCATATATTTCATATGGAATCCAAAACGTTGCGACTACTGCGCGTTGCCAACTTTACATTGGTCGATAAACTATTTCAGATATTCGTTTGCACATAATTAAAAAAAAATTGAAACATTTGCAGCACGTTGAAGGAGAATAATATAAATTAATTGCTTTCCATTTCATGCATAATAAAACTAGAAAAATGTTGGTCAAACTTAAAATCGAAGTAAAGTGCCTGATGGCAATTGTGATTGCGGGTCACGTCTTACAGTTTACGCTAGCGATAAATTCGAACATTTAGTATCGCGGGGCGCAGCAACCGCGAAATATCAAAGCCATCCATCCTGCGACAACCGCGATTTTCCAATTTGATTTTTCTATTTGCGACTTTGCATTCGTCTCGAGTTCTCGCAAAGCGTCATTATTCTTCCAAGGCTTGTATCTGAGTCGGTCGGCAACTTGGAAATCGTACATTCACCGAACAAAAAGCTCCCGAAGTAAAAAGTCCGCTAGCCGTCGACGCAAAAAAAAGCGGCAAAACAATCTTCGCGAACGCGACGAAGAAAAACTTTCTCAACAGGCTTTCCAAGCGTCGCGATGCGCTCCGAACAAATGCCCGGGCGTTTTACATTTATGGAACTTTAGTCGGATATAAATAGTTTTTACTGGTCCGCCAAGTGTAATTTGCCTTGGCTAACTTGCAACTCCGCCGGCAACTTTTATTGTATCATATTTTATAGTCGCGCGCCGATGCTTTTCATGCAAAGCTTCAATGAATTTCCATCAGGCATCGCACATTGTCCTGCGTGATGCGCAAGCGAAAACATCTTTATTCGCTCGACAACGCCGCCGATTATATGCATATTTCTCATGTTAAAGCCGCTTCGCGGATCTCATGTAAAAAAACGGCATAATGAAGGCATAATATCATGATTGCATTCAGCTGCGTTCATTAGCAGATTAAGTCTCGGAATAATTTTCGAATATTGTGCTGCATAAAAAGCGATGGCACGGCCGGCACTCTTCGCGCAGTGCGTCGGACGCGTCGCTGGAAATTAATTAGTATTTCATTACTTGTTTAAACACTTTAGTTTGGTCCGTGTTCCGGAATTAGATTTTACGTATAGCATAATACTTGCATCGGGCGTGTTCGCACCCGCGCGCGAATTTATAGAGTTTGGCAAGTTTGTGTGTAATTACTTTTTAGATTATATTGTCTTACGTCGGCCAAACGGGCGCGGCGAGCGAACTAGCGCGTGATTTAATTTGCTTTTCATTCTTTCGCTTCTTCTGCGACTTTTCCCGAGGCGAGCGGAAAACTTTATTGTCGTGCCGAGAGCGGAATTAATCATTCGAATCAATCGTTTCGTTAGGTGGCGGTCGAAGTATTCAGCAACCAATGTTGTCATTGCGCTGGCCTCAAACGCTTACCGCTGAAAGAAGGGTATTAAACGAAATTACGTATTTTCATTACGTGCGCGGCCATTTCAGCGTCACTTGCATTTAGCGTCCGCGCGTCCGGCCTCGTATCCTAATGTGCGACAATTTCCGATTCAATTCCGGCGCGCTTTAATGACTCTTAAAAACTTTTTAACGATCGCTATTAAACATATACGTCGACTGGCAACAAACAAAACAGCGATTTAAGATTTACGCCGTTCGTTTGAGCATTAGCACTGCATCTACCTTGCAGGAAGTCGGCAGGAATGTGTGCTCTATTTGTTGCCGAGCCTCGATGTTGAAGTCGGGTTGATGTGGGTTTGGTAACGGTCCAAATTGATAGAAAAGGAAATGGACATAATTGGAGATTTATAGCCGCGTTTGCTATGGCAAACTGCCTTCCAGAATGAAAAACCAGTTTGCAGAAGATGAAATTTTAACTTCCCGCAGATTTATTGCATGGCAGAGACAGAAATGCAAATGTTGTACGGTACCTCCGTAAATATTTTCTGGAAACGAGTTCGATGTAGAAACTTTATCAAAACCACTAATTAAGCAAACAAAATGATTTAATTAATGCGTAAGAAACTAAATAAACATGGCTCTTAATTAAATGCTTCGGTTAAATTGACGCGTCGAAGTTTTATTGGTTCGCAGCAAGGTTTTTCTGGTTCGGCAAACACTCGTGAATGTCAGAAACGATTTTTACGTCAATCGTAAACGTTTTACTGCCTAGAAACGTTCTAATATAATTATCAAGCGCGATACAAAGTTGCGCAAAATTTAATTCACAATGCGCGTTGCTCCCTGATGGCGTTAAGCGTTTCAACATTATCGAAAAGTCAAAAGTAACAAACCGTGCCATTTCTACTTGGTTGGCGGGGCCGCATGGCTTGCATCTGTATCTGCGTCGTATCGCCGCCGTCCCGGCGGCCGACGCCCGTGCTAAGTGAAAATATCTCTCGGAGTGACGGTTTTGCCATATCGTTTCGGCGAAACGTATCGTCGTCCATCCCTCTTCGTCTCGCGCCCGCCGACGGGAGCGTGAGATGCGCCGCTGCGAGCGACTCGCGCGCGAGTTATGTAAAGTTTGCATTATCAAGTTTTAGGCTCCAGCAGTTTAGTTGTTGATTGCGGAGCGAGTTTCGCTCGCGCGATTCAGCCGACGCCAATGTCGGCGGTACGATGACGAGCGACGCGAGTCTGCCAAGTGTGCATGCATCAAGAAACATAGAAAATCCATTAGACAGTTGCAAGAAACCGCGTCGTCGTCGCCGCCGTCATCGCTTAAAAATATCGTACTCATTGATACAAATAATTGAAAAACTTGACAGACTTAGCGACGCTATATGTCACATGAAAGATGATCGCTTTATTCGTCGATATCGGAAAATACAATTTTTTAAGAATTCGACTATATTTCATCAAATATAACAAGAATTTAATCAATTAGCTGACTTGAATTCGAAGAAATTCAAGAGCCAATACTTTAGGGGGCCTCTTCGCTTGCCTAAAACATGAACAAATGTACATTTGTTCTATGAATTTCTCATGTACAACCCTGGTGGTTTTCATTTGTTAACACTCGCCTCCAGAGAGACGCTAAAGCCAATGATCGAACAGAACTTGTGTCTGGTGGAAACGGAGAAATCTGCTTCTGGTGGGACTGGGCAGGACTGGCGCATTGGGAAATGATTAAGAAAAACGAAACGGTAGAGAAGAAACTCTACATAGTCCAGTTGCATCGAGAAAACGAGGCCCTCCAGCAGAAGATGTCTTCAGAATTGGCTCCTCAAATTCTTCGAATCCAAGCGAGCGGATTTCTAACAAAGCAGCATCGACAAACTAGCCGAAAGGTGGAAATAGATCGTTAGCAATTACGGTTTCTTGCAAAATGCAGCCAAATATTAATATGTGTCACTCTTAGGCGCCCAAGACTTAAGCCCGGAATAATTAAATTTGTGTGTTTGCGCTGAACGCCCAAAAGGCGAGGCGAGGCAAAGCGGAGATTGATCTGTAAACACAATACGGTCGTATACCGCGCTGACAAACAAGCACAATTACATTTGAGGCGGGTAATTAATGGACGCTGAAAGTATTTATCAAGATTCCTCACTCCCTCGGTCCCTCCTGCCGGTCGTGATCCCTTATATATCTTCGTGATTCCGCGGCGCGCCGGCCTGCATCCAGCGTTGAAAACTACGTAATCCTCGAGGGCTGGCAGGTAATCACAATTTCTGATAAACGCCGGCCGTGCGTACGGCTAGCAAACCCTCCGCGATATGTGACAACAGCAACACGCCCAAAATGTCTGCCGCAAATCCGGCGCAATCCAAACAATGCGCGTCCGTTTTTTGTGCGCATACTTCTCGACGATGCGCCGCGCGTTATAATTAACGGGGTTCGATCGGTATTTTGACCGCAAGCAATATATATGCAAATGCGCGGTGGTTGCGCATCGTGTATGTGCAATCGGGGACGCACTCGCGGGTTTATCGAAGGCGGTCAGCGAGCGCGTCCCGCGAGCAGCACGAAGTCGTTTCTTTTTTTTTTCTCTTCGGCAGGATTCTGCGCGACGGCGGCGGTCTCGCCATGTCGTCCGTGCACATTGTGCTTTACGATATCGTACCACGTGCATGTGCATCGTAATTTTTATCCGCGCGCCGCATAATAAGATTTAATCGTTTTATGTGCACTTAAGAATATTCAAACCGTTACATTGCCGAGCCGACTGGCGCAAAAAACCTCCACGCGCCTTCGGAAATACGAGCATCAGCGAGCGTTTAATGGCTGGTTTTGTTCGTTTTTACAGCGACAATGCTTGACCTAAGTTCTGGGGAAGTCGCGCACGAGATATTTATGCGCATACCAAACTCCCATATATGCGGACGTTAACACCGCATCAATTAGTGGCGTTCTGCATATCTGCGATGCCATCGCCGGCTTAATGTCAAAATATGCGCCCGCGAACGAAACGCGCGATAAAATCAACGTGCACGTAACGTCATAATGCATCACAACAAAAACCGCAAGAAGGACGCAAACAAAAGTCGGCGCTTAATTGCGCTCCGGGATGAATTCGGCCAATGGCGGCTTTTAAATATTTAAGACGACCGGGCGCAGTTACGAATGTGATTTATCGCCGGCTTATGCTAATTACGCGTGTCGCCACGGCCGAGCCGGCAGGAATTTCTTTAGTCCCGCACATATATATCCTCTATACTATATACCTTAGGATTATAAAACGCGCTAGGTTAGTTTTAAGGCCAGCCTTTGTTTTTCTGGCTTTGTGTCCTTTCAGCGGCGTCGCCATAAAGATCACGTTGAAATGCAACGCGCTTTCAGTTGAAAGAGGGCAGCCGGAATTCATCAGCGTCCGAATTCTTTTCATCCGCATTTTTTTGACAGACAGCGTCCAATGGGGACACGAGCTGTCTGGCAGATGAATCAGCCATCAGTAGCGGTACATTTGTATTCAGTCTTGCACATGCACAAAAACGCTGTTTAGGCGTCGCTAAAACGCGCCGGAGATAAGATGATTAGAATCTCTTCGGCATGCGTTGCAGTCGTGGCTCGAAGTGATGTTTACCTTAAATCTGGATGCAAAAAAAACCAGTACACAAATATCACTTGATTAACGGACCGTGCGATAAGTGAAGTTTGCTTTTTCCTAATTTGGCGCAAAGCGCCTGAAGGAAAGAAGAAGAATTAATATCGAGTAATTACATGTATGGTATTTACCTGTACATTAGGAAACGAGCGCAAAATTCCTTCCGGCATGTTTGTTCAGCAAAGCAACGCGCACAAAGGTCACGTACCATCCGGAAGGCATATCGCAATCCGACCGGAGCACATATAAGACGCTCCCGATTCACTTTGATCATCTATAATTTTATTCGCCGTAATCGAACACACGCGGCATCGATAATACAATGCCTGTGAGGTGGGGTGGTGGGCGCTAGGCGAAGCAAGTCAATTTGCCATGGTACCTGCGCACAACAATACGAAACCAGCGCACGATTTCCGCCTCTCCGCCGGTGGAATATATCCCGATGTGTTAATAAACTCGTGTGTCTAATCCGCGTGGCGCGAACGTGCGTTCCGTGCGGTGTGTGATGGTTTTTTAATTGGTTCGCTTTGTGCGCCCGGCACGTTTGCAGATACGCGTGGAGCACAAACGGCGTACGGTTGCGATCACTTTCCGTGCACTTCGCTAATTACATCGACGCCAGCGCGAGGTAAAAAGCGCCGCGTAATGCGCGGGCAAATCTAAGGCGGCGCGACCGAGAAATTTCGGCCGGCCGCGCGGCGACGGCGAACGGTTGCAGGAGCAACAAGTTGTCGGATTCCACGTGCTGCGCTCCCAAGGCGGCAGCACACATGCGGCGCGCGAAGCACTTCGTTTAGTCCTGGTGGCGTTTAGCGGCGCGCCATTCGCGATTAACCGCGCGACGCACTCGGCGACGATGACCGCAATTAGCGGCGGACACGAATATCGAGGTCCGTGCGTCGCGAACAATGCCGCCTGCTGTCACAAGGCCGTGGCACCGCTTGAGTCGCGAACGCGCTCGACTCCGACGCACGTTTGTCTTACGTCCAGGTTCGGCCACGGCGCTCGCGCCCAACCTTCCATCTCTTCTGGTATGGGATTCTTGTGCGACCCACGAACCGGTTGCTTCCAGCTACTGTTACAACTCATCGGGCAGCGAGCGCGGCCGCGCATCAAACCCACCTATCATGCCGTATCGCATCGTTTCTTCAACACATGTCCGGCATTAACTTGTCTTCTATAATGAACCTAATATATTATATGTTATAACATTAAATAACGCGTCAATATTTAGAGTTAATGCACTCTCCAGCAGCTGCTTGCACGATTTCTTTCACATAACTCCGACACCAATTAAACTTCCAGCTGAATGCGAGCACGACGTGTCAATGCGGACAATAACTTACCGAGCTGAACATGCGATGTGACTATGTGACCATGTGTATCACAAGAATTGAAGCAGTTAAGGCGCAATGAAATTGGAAAAAACGTTTGCGTGGAACATGGAACTCTGCGAATGGAAATACTGAAAATATCCAAGTAACTTCTTCGTCGTGAGCAAGTAGAGGCAGATCCTAATTTAAAGCATCAGCGGGAAGCATACGACTTATATTGCAATTTATAACGTAATTACTTCGGTATCATCCAACTCCAGCGCTCTGAGCGTAGGTTTGGCGCGACGCGTTGGGAAGAACTTTTTATTTAAAGCATCTGGACACCCGGACTGTCTCTGACTGTACAAATAAATCGTGCACAAATCGATGCGCTTTTTTTGTGGTGATACTTTTCGTACCGAGTGTTTCAATATTCTTCATTAAATCGTACAAAAATTGATATTATCTTGTTCTTGTGCGACATTTTAAAATTTTTGCAAGTACGTTTTGCGATGAGAACCTAGCCCTAGATTCGACAGCAATAGATTACTTTAATGTAAAATTAGCATGTAAAAAATTTCAAACGTTTATAACGCTACGTCTAATCGGCTTTCTATTGAAATCAAGTACAATTCGAAATTTTTTAGTTGTGAAGGCCAAAAATGACCAAAATGACAAAATAAAAAACGCATGTTCATAAAAAATACATGGAAAATTGGCTAAAATAGCTGTAACTTGTGACGCAGAAAGTTTGTCTCGCAGATAAACACTTGTACACAAATAATTTTGTATTGCTTTTCGATTAAGTTCAAGCACGATTCAAACGCCAGTGCGTTTTCATTAATGAAATGTCCGGTTATTGATCTCTCAGTATTCTCGGGTTTAGCAGAACTTCACGTGGTCAGCCACCGTCCAATTCTTCTTTTAGGATCCGCGGGGAATACCGGTAGCTATTTATTGCCCACAAAAGTCCCACTTTGCTACGAAGTAAAAAATATCTCACACAATGGCCCCATATCTCAAAAATGCTTCAATGAATAGGTTAGAAGTTAGGCGGCTTTTATTTCGGACTTTGCAAATGGCGCGCGCTTTAATTTGTTTGAACCAGAAAAACACGATTCCATAAACGAATTGTGGTGGGCAAATTAATTGGCAGCAATTAAATGGAAAATGCCTGTATGGCAGAAACGAATGATTTCCAATATTCAGCGGTGGTCTCGGGCATCAGTTAATAACCCGCTTGTATGGCCATATTTCGAACGTCGTGCGTTTATTGTCGTACTCGAGTGGGCTCATTGAACATCGACTGAAACCCGCTGAATGAAAAGCAAAGCCGTTCGAACAAACCGCTCGCAGCAGGAAACTTTGGCACACAGTTTATTGTGAAATTTCCTCGAAATCATGTTAATAATCATGTTCGAGTTGATGTACGGCATGGCGGGAGGGGTAAAAATTCGGGAGGAATTTTGAAGTCGAGTTGGTCGTGCCCGTCGATTTCTGACTTTTGCGAATGGGTAATCTGTTCCAGGCCCGCTCCGGGTGATTGAACGATTCGTCGCGGTGATTTCGGACGTGACCGTTCGGCCAGCGTTCTGCTGCGAATGCCAGCGCGCATATATTTCGTGGTCTCTCGTCGGGCTTGCCGAACGGGGTGCTCTAGATGTCGAGACCTCCGAATAGGTGCGCGAACGGCGAAGCGACCTTGTCGCAGTTGGTTCGCGAGTCGTATTGTACGAGCGCGGAATGCGACCTCATTTCATTTGAATGCGCCACGTTTCTCGCAGCGACTTTTGCTGGAACCAATGCTTTAGCATCGGATGATAACAGTCTAGAAAAAGTCGACGTAGAAATAGTGTACAATGTCGTACGAATGCCAAGACTCGAACCGAAACCGAAATCTTGATTTTCACACGAAATGGCTCCAGGATTGTTTTTTATTCCATTAAGCATGTATTTAGAAGATTCATTGTTTTTTAAGAACTAAATCGATGTAAATGATACAAGTACCATATTGTTTTATGTAAAACACGTAATATATAGAAAGCATTTAAGGAGCCAATTAACTATAACACTAATATTTGCCTAAGGTTGGGAAAATGAAAGGGCTTTCGAGGATGATAGTACAATTGCAGTGAACAGCGGCTCATTCACAAAAGCGACCGTGTGACCAACGAACGCATTTATGCATAATGCATGAGCTTTCGGTAATACATGCAATTGAATTTGGAATAATATTTGTCTCGCCAGAGGCGAATGCCTCACGTTTTAAGCTTGTTTTTGTTTGAAATAAATTAGACGTGCGAAGATATGAAACGGCCGCTCGAATGTTTCCGAATAAGCAGCTTTTGCTGCTGGTCTTCTAGCCGACAAGTGTTTTCAGAGATATGAATACTCACTAAAGTGCCGCGAAATATGTGTTCCAAAAGTAGGTGTTTGTCGCTTGTCGCTTCATCGCTGCGTTAATGAATTTAATTGTACTATGTGCATGTCGAAAGTTAGAGATGACCGTTTTTCGACTTTTCGCAAAAGCATTGCGCAGGATCCGGCAGCTCCGCGGTCGGAATCCGGCGAGCTGAAAAGCGAACACAACGCGTCGGCCAACTAAATTCAACACCGAAAAGTTAATCAAAACTTTGACCGGGGTAGGGCACGCTGGCCATGTTTCACAGCTCACACATCGGCCTGTCTCGCAACAAACGAACGCCGTCCTCTCGAAGAGCGGCGCGCCAAGAGTCAGACAATTAAAATTTCGCATAGAAATTATTTGGATTGATAACGCACTTTGCGTAAAGCACAGAACGCGAGTGCGGCCGCAATTTTGGCCGCCGTTCAAAGCGGAAACTAACGCATGCCAAGATCAGATATTTATTGCTGGCCGCGTGAAAAAGTTTCAAACAAAATGCGGGCGGATTGAGCCAGCGAGCGGACGTTTCGGCGACGCAACAATTTGTTTAGCAATCAACCTAAAAATGTCGTTTCGCTCGGAAATTATGCAGGAAGCACGCGGAGAATTCGCGGAGGTCGCAAAAATACAATTCTTCGGCAACGGGGCGCAAGGATTACATAATTGTTGTCTGCCTGTTGTCTGCAGACGAGTTTGATGGTACGGCACGGGCAGACAATGCGCTCTTGCATGCACCCTGTTCGTACGTGAGTCGGGGTTGCCCGCGAGTGGTGGAGTGGAATGCGCCAGCGCACGATAGGCATGCGGCCTGGCACGCGGGTCCACGTTGACGCCAGTGCCGGAATTGATTTCTGCCAACTATTAACTTGGCGCCAAAGCGTTTTCGTCTTCTTCGTAAAAGAAGCACCCTCACAATGGCACGCGACCGCGCGCCACTCGTGCACACCGTGCTATCGAAGTCAAAGTCGATTGTCTAACGAGCTTTAAACGTGTTCCCAGCACGCACGGCAAAATTGTAAAACATCGAAACGCTTGGCGTTAAATATTTTCCACTTAAAATTGCAATTGAGCCATTTTCGCTGCCTCTTCAGTGCACTGAATCAATTTAATTAAAATTATCAAAACGGTTGGAATATTTGCACACAGTCGAGACACTGGTTAATTTGTCTGGTAGGCAAACAGAATCTCAGGTGGTTTGAATTTCGTCCGCATTTCCTAGGAACATTTTAAATATTTTGCTCCGTTTGATCCTTGAATGCAACCAACGACCATAAACTACGTCAGAGCTTAGAGACAAGGCAGGAAGAAGTGCACAAGTCGTCGTACATTTATTGCGGCGTTTTGAAAGGAAGAGGAACATGCAAACGGAGACAAGGGGCCTTCGTTAAAACCAAGGAGACGAGCAACGGGTGAGCCCCAGAGTCTGGTACTTGCACTATCCGCCATTTTGGCCTTGGCTGAGTCCATTGTTTACTCCGTCGCATCCTCCTCGGGTTTTGATTCGTCTCGCCGTCGTCGTTCCTGTTCGCGTGACGCTAGCGCGCTGCTGAAAGAGTAAGTTAGTTATAGTCGGACCGGGGCGTCAAATTCGCCGTTATTAATGCAGGAGCTAATTATATACGGTAATTAATTACGCCGAGTACAGACAATGCGGGACCGCCGCGGCACCTTGTCTGGATTTCTCCATGATGAACGCATTCCGATTGAGATGAGATTCCGATGTTAGTTTGGAGCGTGTGCGACGACGTGACGCAAAGTGCGACTGGAGTTCTGTGCGAACTGGAACTAAATCTAGCGTGTATTTAGGGCGTGATACGACTTCATGGAGCCGGGCAGGCGAGGGCCACACGCCCTTCTTCATTCATTTCAACAATACAATGCAATTCAGTATGTGTCTGTCCACGTTTAATTCCGTATAGCGAACAAGATGAATTTTGCTAGTGATTAGTGCTAATTAATTATCGAGCGGAAACGCCTGACAAGACAACAAGCCGTAAGGTGGAAACCCGCTTTGAAAGATTATCTAATCCGTTCAGTGTGATGCATCTTTAGGGATGTACAAAGGCACATCGGAATCTTGCGGCGGCAAAGTTGTGAAGTCGAATTATGTATTTGAACATGCCTTCATACATCTCCGGCGCGCGCGTCTTAATTGTAAACAATTTCGCTTTTAGGCGGCCAGAGTCTGCAACGGACTACAAACGATTGGCCGGATTCATTATCCTCGTTTCGCAGCACGCACAAAGTTCACCCACTGGCGGTTTAATTAACTTAGTACGAGCAAAAGTTAAATACACTCGTAAATCGCGATTTGAAATTCGAAACGAGCGACGACGTGATGTGTTCGACGTTAGCGCCCCATAATTGCATCTCACTCAGACGGAGCATCGCACGACGCCATCCGACCGCTTGACGCTCAAATACTGATGGCAATTTCCACTCCTGAAAGCTCAAAATAATAAAAAAAACAGGCGTGCAGACATTGCCTGGCTTTTGTGGGCGATCGAAACGCGCGCACCTGCATAACGACGTCGACGTCGTCGACGTTGATGTCAATGCAGACGACGACGCCGACGCTGTTTTACGGGCGAGCATGTGCCCTCCGCCACAGACGCTGGTGATAGCTGCGACACAGTTTGTTATGTTAAGCAAGTAAAAATATTCAACTGTGGACGGGGACGAATTGCGTCTCGCCGTCGTCGGGGTTTTATTTTCAGTGTTCAATTGTGCATGCAAATGCCGCCGGTGCGATGCGTCGCCCAAGTCTGCAGTCGGCCGCATTGTTGAGTGCGGGTTGTCAATATGGCGCTCAACAGATGTGCGCAACTAAGAAATAGACAAGTTTTGAAAACCGGCCGGGCCCCGGAGCAAAGGATATTTGTGCCAAGTGGGGCACAGACAAGTTCCAACTTTGCCGCATGGATACCGCTTCACAGTTATGATTCTGCCGAAAATACGTAAGTTAGCAACGCTTCTTTTCATTGACGGTTTGGTTCATGAGGTTTATCATGAGACATTTTTCAAATGCAAGAAACAGGCCACTAAAGTGAATATGCAGCAAAGTTTCGATATCATTCAATTAAACTTTCTAAGAGCTTTCTAATAATACCACATTTAGTAAAAGTTTTAATACGCAGCTATGCAAAAATTGCAATTACAAAAGGATTTGTTTCTATTCAAAATACATGCAAAATTGATTTTATTGGCATAAGCTCTAGGGCATGTAATATTGCTTTTATGTTTTACAAATTCGAGAAAAATTATCAAGATATCGATACGCATGTACATAAATATCGCACTTTTACAATTGAAACTGATTATATAAAAACTGAATTTAACACAAATATAAACATATGCCGTAGAACACCTCGTCTGTCCGCGACCGCATCCGCGCGTCGTCGGCACGACGACACTAATTTTACGCATCTACTACGACACACATAAAAAACGTAAACGTATCAATAATAAAAAAATTCTTGAAAAAAAAACTTACCACTTATGTACTCTGTATATATATTTTTATATATATATACATGTACATTTATAATATTTATATATAATATTTATTACTTGCCAAAGTCTAATAGTGCTGGGAGAAAGAACCACACTGTTGACCGAGGATAGAACCGACAACCCTTGAGGAACGAAACGAACCTGGATGGACACATAACTAGTACGACCACTGGACCACTGGACCTGTGATTCGCATTTACCGCCATATAGCAGGTATCAATATTATGATACTAATAACACATAACATCGTAGAATTGCCGTGTTTGCCGACGGTCCGCTGGCTGAGGTGCTTAAGCGTCAGTGGCATCCTGATGTCCACCGCGAGGTTGCCGGTTCGAATCCTGGCTGCGGCGAGCGCGGCTCTCATTTAACTTATCGAGTTTCTCGCTATAATTAATATTCTTTTCGAAATTAATATAAAATTAATTTATAATGCCATGTCAACGCATGAGCGTATCTCGAATTTAATTATTTGTGGCATAATTGCAAATAATTTACGAAGTATAATTAGCCCGTATCGAAGTAATGCGACATTTTTACAGCATTATTTGTTTTAAAAAAATTTTCCTTTCTCGTGCCGTAAACTGAAAAGAAAGCATTTCATGAGATTCAAGAAATCGATATGCGTCACAATTGTTAATTCGTAACAGTTGTTTGGTTACTAATTTCCCCGTTCAAATGTTTCAAACTGACATACGTTGAAAACTTGGAATCACAGATTTTCCATACAAACGCAGGCACTGATCATCTCACCATGGTTGAAATTCGACGTCGGTGGGACGTCCGATATCAACTGCGAGCGATCGACGAATATCCGATTAGGCTGTACAGGTAAATACCGTAGTCCTTAAATTAAAATAATAGATAACTTAATATATAAATTTGTTATGTATATAAAGATATTATTTATGTGTGAATAAAACAATTATAAATGTATGTTGATTTTAAGGTGTCGTAAATAACAGTGTATTTTCCGCTGGAATGTTCGAGAAATAGTCAAATTTTGTTTAATATTATGTGTATTAGTTTAAAAAATTAATATACAAATATAACGAGCAACGCATGCACATTTATCACAAGCTAATTCGCTAGTTAAAACAATTGTACACATTTATTCAACGGAAATTGATATTTATTGAATATCCGCCTAAAGTAAATTACATATTGTGCCTTCTAAAATTTGATATGTTGACTATATCAACGTAAAAGCGCATTTTATTGAACACCTACGGAATATGTAATTTTGTAAGCTTCACCTGTCGCACTAACTATTTCGAGACGTCGATATTAATATCGTAATCCATCAATGCCGAAAGTATTTCAATATTCTTGCACAAATTGATAGCAAAAATATTTGTACAATTTATATTCGCGAATTGAATTCAATAACGCATGCGCCAGCCATGTCGACGAGAAGAATTCTCCGCGAAGCTGCCGAACGTTCCCAGGTAGAATGCGCCATGCGCAATTTCGTCGCCGATGTGTTTGAATAATCTATGCGGTGAAATTTAGCGTGAATGTCTTTTATGATAAAGTAATACGCTCCCGACTCATTCGCGAAATTTATTTATGTTTGCGCTCGTCGCCGGCACATTCGGGCGCATTTATCTGCGCTTCCCTCGCGATGGATTGTTTTACCGACGGCGCGCCGAGCAAAACGGCGGTGCGCAAATAAAATACGCTAACGCGCGTGCAAACAAAGGTGAAATTATTGATCTGCGTTTGATATATTTTGTGCACGCCTCAACATTTTCGCCCAATTGTTTGGTGTAGTATCGCGCTGTGTGTCGCGTTGTCACAGACGCACGTGTCGCTTTCTTGTGACAATTATTTGTGCGCAAAGTCAGAATAAAAACGGCGGCGCTCGTAGGCGATGTAAACCACCCTTCGAGGCGAAGGTGGAACATCACTTCGTTCCGCTCGCTGGAGCCGCCACGCATTCGGCGTCGCGTTTCGCGGGTTTATAAAACTTAATGCGCGACGCCCTCCCTCGAATATGTTACTTCTATTAGGTAGTTTAATTAAAGTAAGGCAAGTCTTGCGGGACAGGCGCGTCGCCAAACCAGAAAGAAGACGTTTCAAACGACCCCAAGGCACGCTGAAAATAAGTCCTCCGAGATGCAATAAATCCTAAAAGGACTTTCGAGCGAAATTATTCGCGCGCACGAGAAATTTTCCAAAGGGTTTAACGACGACTTTGTTTAGACACATCTTATTTAATCCGACTGATTTCATCCACCGTACAACAAACGATCACAAAGAGAGAACGTCAGAGATTTTCGAATTACGGCACGCCTTAATTAGCGCCATTCAAAGTAATAATTAATTAGAATTATTTTCCGACAACTCTTACAGGCTGACTGTTCAAGTAGATGTTGCAACAAATTGGTAAACATTTATATTATTTTTCAGCGCTCGGTTTAATTTAGTAACATTAATAACACTTTCACAGACGGAAATAAATGTTGACTGATCATTTATTTTAATTTGCTAGCAGGCACATTGAACCAATTTCTTCAAGATAAATTCAATAGAATTTAGCTGTTTTTGCGCAAATACACAAATACACTTTGTTTGAACATTTTTTTGCAAACAATGTTTTTCAGAATTATTATGTAAAATTTTGTTCTGCTGTTCTTGTTTACAGTGAATAAAAAATTCGCTATATATATATAGTTTTAACGTGACTTTTTCAAATCTATGGGGCACAAAAAATGAGCACGCAAAGTTAGTAATATGATTTAGATGTAAAATGTACCGGATGTTGCTCTCGAATCGTGACTGGAAGTTTTGACTGCATAATATACTTATATAAAATTTAGCACTCCGATTTCGTGCACGTTTGGCGTCCAGGCGTAGACGCGCACATTTTTGACTAAGGGGTGCAAAATAACCGCCCGGAATAAGCGCGGAGTTGAAACTATTCAATCGACGATCGTGCCTCATTTCAAACTCGTCGTTTTTTTTTGAGTCTCCGCCATTCGTATTCTCGTCAATTCCGCATCACTTAATTCTCGCCTTCCGGTGAACATCTGCCGGGCGAACCGGTTTATAATATATATTGTTCTGCCGTGTATCAAACGCGATGATATATAATTTCCAATAAGGTGCGCGCCCAGCTTCGGCGTTCGATCATCGTTCGACTAGAAGTAGCAGAGGATGGGGTGCCGAGGGTGTGGGAAAGCGTAAGGTTATGAAGTGTGAGCGGACGCAGCTGGTGTTGACGGCGACCGAGCGTTATGCGCTGGCGCACGTGGATATCAAATATTGAAAGTGGAATATTTTGTCGCGTAAGACAGTAAAGTTTTGTCAGGTCGCGCCATCGACGGGGACATATTTTTTCCAGCCGGCAGGAACACCTTTACGGCCGTTCTGTCTAACAACGACTGCACGAGCATGCAAAATGGCGGGGCGGCGGTGTGGCAATGGCGATGATCTATTGCTTCACTAAATTCCGTTTCTATTGTACAGTTTTACACGGCACTTTTCGGCGTTATGCCAGTGGCGATGGCGGTATGAGTGCAACCTCCGTATCTGTCGTTTGTGCCACCTTCTCTGGTGCCATCTGGTCTTCTTATGGTGATGATTTATACGGAATCACAGTAAAGGTTCTTATGCGCGTTGCAATCGAAATGTTCCGTTTGTTTGTACAACAACTATAAACATGCACTTTGCAAACTATGTTGCAGCATTGTGTAAATATTTGAAAATCTCTGAAAAATAAAAACCAAAAAACAACAACAACAATTTATTATAACTGGTCTAACAATTCCGAATTTAGTTTTTAGAGGATTGCTATAATTATTTCCTGCGGATACTTTTCCAGAAAAAGTTACAGGAAGCGTCGGTGCTTGGAATAAAGTAGCGCACAAATTGGTTTGCCGCCAAAGCAATTTATTTTTTTCGCAGCCAGCGCACACCGCGTCTCGCGAGATAATCTATAAAATACCGATGATCGCCTACTTCGGTGGCTGCCCTTCCCATCGCGGCGTCGTGGCGCGGCGGCGCTGCAAACCTTTACTACCTGTGCGGCTCGACATTAACGTGATGAGATGAGCAGGTGATTGGTATACGGCGCGCAGGCTAAGTGATTGAGCTTTCATTCTTTCTGGCGGCGCGCGCGTGTGCGCAGTCGGTGTGCGGCCCTTATCGACTTTATGAGGCGTCGCATCGTTCGTGCCGCCATGCCGCCAAACGTCGAACGCAAACACCTTATCGGCGCGCGCGCACCGATGTGTTTCACGTTGACGCGCAAACCCGATATCGCCCCGTCCGTGATCTAGGACGGTCGCGATAACGTATTGTTGCCCCAAAAAAAAAGCGCCGACATCCAGACGGCGGCCGACGGGCGGCGATCAAATTTCGCCCATAACGTTTACTGCGGGTGATGATTTCGACGGCGACGGGGTCAGGCGCGAAGGAGCAACGCAGCGAAAGACGGAGCGCGCGTGCGGATGCGCCGGGCAGCACGTGCATCCTGCGAGGCGCGCGCGGCGCGTCAGGAGTCTGCGCCGCCGCCGCCGCCGCCGCACGCAGCCGGACTACGTCGCCGCGCGCCGCCGCCTGACGCTCAGATACCGCGTGTCGGTCGCAGCGTGCGCTCGTTGTGTCTCGGGTAATGCGATCGGTGATACGTCGTCATGCTGCACGCGCTTTTAGTGCTAGCGTTGGTTCTACCGGTGCTTCTATTAACGGATCATGTCGACGGTAAGATTTCAATATTTCTCAAATAATCGCCACACCGCATACCCCCATACGGCCGCGTTCGCCGCAATTTAATTCAACATCGGAATCGAATTAATTTAGTTCGGCTCGGGTATAAATTTTCAAGTTGAATGTTTACACGCACAAAGTCAATTACAGCAATTACAGTCACTAAATCACGACGTCCTCTCGCTTGCTCGCGTTGCCGCGCAAAAGATTACCCCGTCGGCGGGGCGCAACGAGCGAGACCCCGCATCTCGTACGTGGGGAGCAAACTTCGGACAGTCTTCGGGCGAAGTTGGCGCGACCGCGGAGAGACATATTTCACGGTGGCACCGGGCGGAACCAAACGAGCCCTTTAACCGCGCGCCGTGTTCGGAAACATCGCCTCGCCCGCAAGACGACGTTCGAACACACATCCGCCAAGACCCGCGCCGCCCCCGAACACGAAAACTTGGCTCTAATTATATGCGCGTTGGCCGGAAAAGAATGCGGCGCGCGGCACGCGTCCCAGAACCGGATTAAAATGCAAAGGTTCAACGATGCACTTGGACTTTAATCCGCCTTCGTTCATTCCCACCGCCCCACGACAAAAAGTTCAAACGCCGGCTAATTAAATTCATAAATGATTTTGTATTCGTGATTTCGTATTCATTAATTTCCGCGCACCCCGAGCGTCCACGGCTGGGGATCTCCGCAAAGGCGACTTTTTCGCTGCTATCAAAGTTTAAATATTTCGGGCGTGATTAAAAACAGAATGCAGTGGTGTGAACTAATGAAGTGGTGCGTTGGTGTTTGCTCTGAGCGGCCAAGGTGCAGAAGGAACGAGAGAAAAGAATTGAGAATAAAGTTGCGTACGCCCTTTTCGCGGTTCGACGCGGCGTCGTGGGTCCTGAGTGTGTGTCTAAGTAATGAACGAAGCGACGTGCAAGACTTTCGAAAGTCCACATTAGCCGGGCGCTGCGGGTGCCCTCAGGACAGGCGTGGAGGAGTTATGGCTATTGCCGGATATAGATCGTGTTCCGCCGCTTCTTGGGGCGTCTTTTCGCTCCGACGGTCGCCCTCCACACAGCGCGTCTCCGGTTGCCGCCGCCGTCGCCGAGGACGCGTTTGGACAAACTCCAGAAGATGAATTGTAGGCCTCGGCTAACGACCCGGCTGTGGCGGCGGTGAAAATGCAGCGTCGATCCATTAGGCAAAGTCGTGGGGGTGGTCGACGCGCATTTATCTCGCCGCGCGGCCCCCGAGCGACGCTCCGCGAACGCACAATAAACATATCTCGCGAAATGTGTCAAACGTATCGTTAATGTTTGTCATGCGCCGCAGCGACGAGCGCGACGAACGAGCGCCGATTTAACGCGATGGAAATTTCGGGGGCGCGCATGTCGATGTCGGTCGCACGTCGACGGCGAAAATGTTGTTGTTTGTCGGCGCGGCCGGAATTCGAAGCGTGCGCAAAACGTGCGGACCCTTTATTCTCGAGTTGATATGTAAACCGCGTTCGTCAGACGCACTTGGACGTCCGCAACGCGTCCGAAATGCATATTTCTTCGGCTTATCATGACGTAAACGTGCCCATCAGCGGGCGCTCGGAGATTGCTAACCACCCGCCGTCGATCTGATACACTGGGCAGGCGATGAAACTGCGCGCGTTAATTAACTACCAAAATGCGAATGTGCTTTGATAGCGACTGTCGATATAATAGTTCGATACTCGCCTTCTGATTGCGGTTGTCTTCGGAGCGTTAGGCAACTTCGTCAAGGTCTGCACTCAGTATGAACACTTCATATCTCATCGTATCGTTGCTATGATATTCTCGCTTCATTAATATTCGTAGCGAGCATAACCCATCATGTCGACCGTGGCCTGAAGATAGCCACCTCGCCGCCTTTTTGCCCCGCCGCCTCCACCAGCGCGTGCTTTTTGATTGATGAGCTCCGCAACGACCAATCATCTCCCTTTTACGCGCGCGCGACGCAAAATGTAAACGAACGCAAATTGGCCCAAGGACTATAATACGTCGCGGCCCTCGTCGACGCAAATTGGAAGATCTACCTGATGTTGATTTAGACGGGCGCGCTGGGCATCTCAATGATCGATTCAACATATTACAAAATGCACCTTTCAATTGGGTATTAACGACAAGAACGCGCTTTTCATCGGCGCGGACAATAAATCATTAATAATCCCGCCGGATCACGTTGCCACATCGATGCCGGAGGGGCTAAACACTGATGGCACCCGGGGAAAAACTAAAAGCGTTGGAGGGCGCTTTCATCGAACGGAGATTTTTCGCGGTTATGGAGTAATGAGTTTTTCGCTGCAAAGAAAATTGTGTGATACTTTGATTTGGCTGAAGTGCAGGCGCATGCCAATGACGGGAAATAACTTTCTTTAGTAACAGAGAAATGACCTGACTTGTATTTATCTTGTTAATTATAATTAGATACAGTCCAAGTTTTCTTTGGAAAAGTTTGCTGAAAATTTGCTAACGACGAAGCAGTTTATGAAGCATGATTTTAATGCTGTTTTGTGCGCGCTTGTGTGGAAATCCGATAAAATTAAGCTCTCTTCGAAAAAATATTCTTTTGCAACTATTAAATTATACCTGCATATTTCTACGCAGCGCACCTAATGGAGTGAAGCTTAATACGCAGACAAATTCCGGACAACAACGAAAAAATCTACAGGCACACAGCGGCTTCGATTTTGAATGATTTATTGATAAAATTGTTTTTCCCTCGGTGCGCAAGTTTGAGAAGCTAGAGCGAGTCTAGGGCAACTCTTGAATCAGTTATGGATCATAATGGTTATACGTATGTATGAGTTGGAACTAGAAAAGTTTTTTTCTGCTGCGCGCGCTTTACCGGAGGGTGGAAATTCGTTTTAAATCTTTCGTCGCGCACAACGAGCGGCACGGGCCGCAACTTTTCGTGAGTAGATTTTAAAGACAAATTACGTTATGGTGATCAAGCATAATGTTGGCCGCTTTGGCGCGCCGCGACTACGTGAAATTCAGGAAGAAGTTGCGTCGAAAAGTTGCAGTGCGACGCCGGCGGTAGCAAAATAACTTGAATTTAAACTTGAAGGTGAATCGTAATAATAGACGAGAAATGTTATGTTCAATTAGGCTAATACGCGCATTACTTATTCCTTGGGAAGTGCTCGAAAGATCAATACACGTGGCATTTTGTCACCGGGTGTTGCACCATTTGTTTTCGGCGCGCCGTTAAAAGAAAAACTGAAAGCAAATTAAGCAAGACCATTAGTGCAATAAATAAGGGGCGCTCGCTTTAAGGTCGTAATATGTTCTTGTCAAATTGTCATTTTCTCGGAATACGAATTGCAGCTATATTCGTAAATGAGGCGTTTTCAGCTTGATTTAATACCTGGCAGCGTTTGCATCGATTTTATTCGAAAGCAGCTTTAGGATGCCGAGTATGCATTCGCCAGCAGAACGCTGCAAATCAAATAATAATTTTGACGGTAAGACTTACTCGCTCGCCGACGCTCTTCAAGACGCTTACGTACCAGTAATGCATAATGCGGAATTGCATAACAAAGGAAACTTGAACTGCGCGCCGAACATTTGAAGTAGCGAAAATTGAAGAACGAGGCAAACCTTAAAACTCGATGAGCAAATAATTAAGAAAGCGCCCGTTTTCCGGCGCCGGCGCGAAGTGGAGGCGGCTTGAGCCGGCTGCCAGGGTAAGCAAACACGCGCGACTTCGCGTCGACGAGCGAGCATCTTTCGACTCATCAACAACAATCGCTTTAATTCGCTGCGAAAAATCGTGCGGTTTTTCACTGTCTCCGCCGACCCTTCCGCTTCCGCTTCCGGTGGAACGCGCAAAATAAACAGCAAGCCGAATTATTCTACTCGAACACGTTGCGAGCGTCGCTCGAAACTTAATTGCTGGTTGCCATTAAAAATAAAAAGCATATTTGGGTGTTTTCGTGTTTTTGGGTGATGCGTAAGGCGCGCGTTTGTTTTCAGCTAAGTTACGGCCGGCAAAACGACGTGCGTTAACCGAGTGCAAATTTCCGCGAGTCCAGAACGGTCCAGAATGCGTTGGAAGTAAGTGGCACTTTGTTTCGCGACCGAACGCCGTTTACGACGGCCCTTTCCCAAACGATATATACGTTTGGCGCGATAACGCCGCGTCGCGCGCGACCGGTCGACCGTTACGCGAAATTGAGATTAAAAATGAGATTATTTCGGGTGTAAAATGTTTATCCCTCGTCGACAGCCGCGGGCGTGCGTCGTCGTGGTGTAAACCTTGCAGGGGCGCTTATCCCGCTGATATCGCCGTCGCAATCTTGGATTTGCGCATGTAAACACCCGCGTTTGCGATGGAGCGGCGTCGTGGTGGCGGCGCTGGTCGCGCATTCACGCGTTAATCTACGTGTAATATTTCGCGGAACGTCTAATAGACGCCAGATACACTCGCGAGCCAATGAGATAATGTGATTAGCCAAAGTGGAATATAATTAGAGCGCGACGCCGCGCCGCCCGCCATAAGGCATTGCCTAATTTGGCCCGCTCGTTTTCGCTGTGCATGTGCGCAAGAGTCGGGTTAAGACGGCGTGTAGGTGCGGGGGTGATATCTGTCCTTCTGCATGTGTTATTGATCCGCTAATTCGGCCCCGATGCGCCGCAGAGATGGCAATTGCGCGAATTTTCGAACCGGCAACGAGATCACGAATGCAAGACGACATCCGGTCCCGAATTTATACCGACGAAGAGGATGTGAGCCGCGCTCCCCAACTAAAACACAAGCATGATCTCTCATCCGGGGGAAACCAATCTTATTAAAACTTACCTTCCTGGATTATAATCAGTAAAACTACACGTTTCCAAAGTTAGGTAGGTCAGTTCAACACACGAGGTTGGCAGATTTCCGTACTGAAAACATACTTTTGCAGTTATTTTATTAAATTTAACAACCTTCTTTTATGTGGCATGAACAATTTTTTCATATTTTTAATACAACAGTTGCCTTATATCTACTAACGAGAATGTGGACACAAGCCAAATGGTTATTATCCTCTTAGTTAATGTCGAGCAAATTTTTAACACACTAATTGTAAATTTTAATCTTCTTGCATATTTGTAAAATTAAATAATTTATTAGTTTACTTTGATGACAAAAATAAAAAATACATTTATATGTATATAATTAAAAATATACAACAACAAAATAAATTGAATAAATAAATAAATAAATAAATAAATGTATATACCTTAACAAACTATAATTTATTGCCCCACGACAATTTTGATTTATCCGACTCATCGGATACTTAATCATCAATCTGGTTTAAAACGCCTTGTGCAAAATATTGAAATATAATCAATTTAGCATTAGACATATTTTAAAAGAAAGTTTGTAAATATTTACTCGCAACATTCTCAACAGTCTTACGGTTCCAATTCTATCAACACAGAATGTAATATGAATGTTATACATCGAAAAATTCCATCTACATTACTATGAACTAACTGCGTAATAGCAATAAATAACTCTATAAGTTGGAGCACTCTTGACAATTATATACCAACATGACGCAAGAGTAACGTATGAGATAACGCGAAGTAAACAAGCAAGTGCGTTATCGCTCGCTCCTTTTCTGGCAATCAAAACAAGCACGTTCGGCTGAAGGTGAAGGTGAACCATAGGTCAGAAATAATCAACACGCGTGTGTACAAAGTGCGAAATTTGTCCGAGTACTCAATTCAGTAGAGCAACTTCGGTTATAACTTTGACAGTCACCGAAATTCTGCAACCGTATATTAACTTTCAAACAATTAATAATAATATTAATTATTTTCCAAATGTACTTTAGAATTTTGAATTTATTTTGGTGATCTATGTCAAACCAAACTAACACGGCAAATGTTTTACTTTACAGCCTTTGTACAAAGCAAACATTGAAACAACAAAAAAGTGCCAATTTTGGGAGAAATTTTTCACGCGCGGAAAAGCGGTGATCTGGTACTTTGGTACCAAAGAATATGTAAAATTTTATGTTGTATTGATTGACAGTAACGCTTTTGAACGACGATCGTTTGAACGCGATTGCCATTGGAAGACAACCTGCAATATCGATTTCGAATGGTATAGTGCACATCAGTGTTAAGTATCGAACATAAGTAAATAATTGATACGTCGTACGTCGTGTTTGCTTGGGCCGCATTTTGTTTGCCATATCTCGTTTGGCTCCCCAGATACAAGTCTGGTTGCTTTTGCTGGCGATGTTTTCTTCTTTACCCGCGCAGTCGTTTACAGTGTGCGCTTTCATTGGTCGGGTTCATTGTCTAGGGCTGCAGACCGGGTGCAGATATGGTCATTGCGCCAGACTTTTGCGCTTATCAGAAATAAAATCGGTCCGAAACGAGAAGTTTCGGCGCAAACCAACAGAACCGCACGGGTTTTTTCGTTCCCAACAGCGCCGCCTCAAAATCAACTCCCTTTCGTCGATAAGTAGATAGATTGATATCGCGCCGCTCTCGGTTTTGTTATCAGTCGTTTGAAACGCGGCCAAATGTTTCTCGACTACTCGTTGGAAATGCGTTTCGGCGGGACGGCGATCCGCTTTCTTCGTTCGCGCTCGAGTCGACCGTTTTGTTTTTATCGCATTGTGCTGCAAATCAAGGAGCGACCTTTTCCGAGCCCGATGATGGCTGTTACAACTGATTGGAAATAAACCGGACCTCATCGAAGTGCGTTCCGTATTTTCCGAAGAGCGCCGATAAATTTTTATTCGCCAATCGCGCTGCATACGTGTCCACGGGAAGCCGTTGTGCGTCATGTTTATTTCATGCGCGACTGCGGACACTTTTCCTAACGTTTATGAGCTTGTTCCGCCCTGCAATTCTAAACGAGCTAAATACTATGATCCTTCATGTCAACACTATTACCCAAAAAAATTACACGCGCAAGCTTAATGTCGTCGAATCCTTATAATCCAATACAATCATAATTAAATTCCAAATATTTGCTTTGGCTTCCACTTTACACCTCGAAGTTTCTCTGCGCCAATCTCGTTACATGTCGACGTGTTGCCCGCCGGCTTATGATTACACGTTCGAAACTTCCAAACAATAACGGCGAGGAACAATGTGGGCATAGTTTGGCGTGGCAGCGAAACAGTTTATTCGGAATAAAAACGCTGCAAACGTCCGATCGGCGAACGCCGAGTGACATCTAAACAAATATGCGACGCCGCCCGCAGACGCATTAAATCTCTAATTGCTTCGCACGCGCGATTAAATTAAGCCAAATAAATATTTATTTAATTGATTTGAGCGCAACGCGACAATCGGCGAACGAATAAATGCAAAACACATTAATGTATGCGATGCGGCCTGTGTAGGGCTGCAAGAATGCACGGCGCTGGAGAATTCAACACGTTATAAAAGCACTTCAGCGCAATTTTAATGTAATTACACTAATCCATTAAATTATAGCGCTTAACGGTCTGTGCTTTATTCATTTATACAGGTTGCCTTTAAACTCGTCGTCATAATATTCCAAGCATGCATAAATTGCGAAGTTCGCGCGACGGTCGTTGACGGTGAATTAACAAAAACGAAGATTAATTGAAGAGGCGGAAAGTTGGGAGCGCGAATAAACGAGAATCGGCTGGTTAATGTTTGGCCCAGTTCGCTCATCATTACACGCACGTCGTGTCGACTCCTTGACGTGCCTCCCACATCTCTGCGGCTCTTCTGCGCGCGTCAAAACGACGTCCAACTTATGTTGTCTTGGCTGTTTGCAGGAAGACGCGCGCGCAACGTCGAGTCGAACAGCATCGCGACGCAGGGAGATTTTAATCACGGTAGGTCGTTATCGTAACTATAACTATTTTGCCCCGACTAACGGAACTCGGGCGCAAATAAAACACCAACGTGAAGTGGAGTGCGCGCCGGTGACCTGCGTTTTGCTAATGCGACTTTTCGTCCTCGCCCCTCGCGTCGAGCCGGGAAGCAAAGAGAATGGAAAAACTGCTATTGCTTTCATATCAAGCGGGTCTTATATGGACAATAAAAAAGGGGTAACGAGATTAAGGCCTTCTCGCGCGTGGAGCACGTGGGAATGGGTTAATGCAGGGTGGGCGCATTGAATACAAAATGTTTGACCTCGGCCATCGTTGACTTCGGAAGCTCCGCTAGCAAACTTGGTTATGTTAACGGAAGGTCGACCAGTTTGAGATCCCCAGTTGTTTTCAACCTGAAATTTGCGCATGCGGCAAAAAACGATCGGTGCGCATTTCAAAAAGACAAAACAATATTTTTTCATTTTCGCTCGCCGATATTTTTACGCTTCGTTGTTAATCGCGTTACAAATTTGCAAAATGCGTGGTTGTATATCTTGAAATGCAATAAAACAACAATTTCGCTCCCAGAGGAAATTATTGTGTAAATCTTTAATCATGAAAATGTATGGAAAATAGAGGAATATTGAAGGGGTTTTCAATATTATGTAGAATACCATTCACGTAGATCAAGTTTCCTGAAACTGCAATTCATTAGAACGAGGCTTTTGTGTTCAAAACCTTTTCATTGCAAATACCGATGCACAAAACGCTCTGATGAGGTATTTTCACATTTGGCACTAATTATTTCACGTAAACACTAAGCAGTTTGAAGAGAACATGCAGGAACTGATCGAATTTAAAGTGATTGAAGACAATACAATAATTAGAACTTCAACAAAGTTCTATCCAAATAATGGAATTAATATACCGTTAAACATAGACGTGATCAAAAACAAAAGAACGGTTTTAGGAAAGTACTAAACTGTACAAACTTCGTTAATGATTTACGGCGGGCGACTATCAACAAATTCGAAATATGCTTTAAACATGCATGTGCGCATTCGAGCGGTCAGGTCGTGAAATCGAACCAAAACGTATCTATTCACATTGACCACCAACATGGCGAACATTTGGTACCTATTTATGAGAGTAACGTATTCCGTACATGTCCATTGTGTCTGCAAATACTAGAGTTCGATTCACTAGTTGCCCGTCCGCGAGAATATGCGCTTCTGGTGCTCGCCGCCGTCAGTTTTCGATGTTCGTTTTCCGGCATTTACACCGACGATTCGCCCGGGTCAATTCGGCGCCCGTATCGGCCTGCGCGCCAAAAGAAGTTAAAAATTTTACGGCTTTCCATTCGAATATTTCTCGAGAGACTGCCGGGCGCGAGCGCAATTAGGAAATTTTCCAACTAAAGGCAATATTTCACTGCCACGCTTGTCATTTTGATCAGAAATGCATCGGATATGATTTATTATTGAGTTCGATTTACGCACGGTTAAATAGAATTGATTTCGTTTGCTGATAGAAGGAATACTGCATTGATTTCCATTTTTTCAATATACAGCTTTTTCCATTTGATTGAAATGCCGGTTCGGGCGATAAAACTTACTTTACCGCAAACTACTCGAAATTTCTGCGTTTCCAACTGCCATAAATTCGTGCACCTGTTTTTTGTTAGTTCCAAAGTTGAAAAACCCCGGCCTGCTGTGTAATTTTCATCTCCGCAAGGTTATCAGTGTGTAGGTGTTTGACCGGAACGAGTTTATGACTTCATTTTGCGCAAGGCAATGCATTACGCAAGGTGCCGGAATGATGGAAACGTTCGGGCGGAAAAATGTCGAAACCGCCAAGTATGCCTAATATAATATACATAATTTTCAAGTATGCAAATACACTTGGCGTCGCTACTTGGCAGCGTGGACGGGGAATCTTTTATGTAGATTATTTCCACTTTTTCCTGCTGCGGATGTGGCGGCGGCGCCGGGCGTAGCGCAGCGTCGCGGAATGGAGTCGTTCGAATTAATGCTGTTCGCAACAGGAAAAATAAAATGCAAAGAATGCCATCGCGGGGCGCATCTATATTGCGAACTCCGACTCGGTGTTTTCTTTCGGTTATCGCCGGGCATTTTGCGCATAATTAATGCAAAAACGGGTGTCGGGATAATGGGAGTGCATTTTTTATCTTACGAAACGAGGAGCTACTTTCTACCACGACATAGCGGATCGACTGTAAGAGATACATTAAAGCAGCCAAGTTAGCAGTTTGGTCGCGATGTTGCAGGTACAAATAAATAAAACTGATAAAAGGTATTTTACGGACAAGTGCTCGCCGACATGAGGACTTGCACTAACTTCCCCGTGTCCCGGACGAGAGGCGACTCTCGCGCGCCTAATCCGAGTTAAGATAATACGAAGTTACAGCGCATTTAACACAACATCGAGATCCGGTGCAGGCCGTTCTCTGTTCGGCCCTCGTCGAAGTTGTTACGCGTGCTGCACGAGCGGATCAGCGCCCGAACCGTGTTATTCATTTGGCGTGTTCGAATCCGCCAGGAGAACGCGGCGCGCTTGAGCGCGTTCCACATTTCACAGCATCCTCCAGGAATAAGACCCTTATCATTCTATTAGTGCGTGAAAGTCTCGTTCGAACTCCGAGCGGGGAGTACACACTTGCGCACACAGCCGAAGTTTTCTTTTTTCTTGTTCTCCAACAAGCCTGCGGGGCACATTTATGCCAAGGTAGATAGAACGCGAACGTCCGGGATATGCAAACGCCGCATATTTTTAATGACTCGCAATTTCGACGAATGCGCGTCGCGCGAGAGATTTATTATTTCCAATTTAATTTTCTGATCGCCGCCAATTTTGTAGCTTGATGTTGTCGGGCAATTATTTTCGCCAGCTGTTTGTCTGCAATGCCGCTAATTAATATTAAAGTTGCGCGCGTTCCGGGAGGTCTGTCTTCGGGTCCTGGGGTCCTGGGTCCTGTCGTTGCGCGCTGCGCGGGTTGTTTTGTATCGTCGGGAATTTTATACGGGCGCGGCGCGAGCGTGCCGGCGATGTTTTATGCATGTTATGGCGGAAGCACGACGGCGGCGCGCACTTCTTTGCCGCCGCCTTCTCCGCAGGTCGCCGCACACCTCGCGTCTGGAGCGAAGCAATCTTCCGCGTCGAGGCGGCTAAAATTTGCAACGCCGCCAAACAGCGAGATATTTAATTATGATTTCTGCGAAGTTCGTAAGTAATGCGTGGCGTTCGGAAATAAAGTCGCGATTTGGTCTCGCGGGCAATTAATCCGAAACGGCGAGGGCGCGATTCCCGTCACACTTAGCGAACGCTCGGAAAACGTCCTAATGATGAAGTTAAAACGGTTTGCTCGGCGTGAGCTTTGAATATAGATTTTGCCTGGCACGAACTAACTTTGCTTGACTAATGTTATACCGACTGTGCGGGAAAGCTAATATTAAATATTTAATAGAAGTACGTTGGTTTATATGTAAATAGATAAGCCACTTAAAAGTGTTCCGTTACTTGATTACCGTAGAGGTAGAAATTGAACCAGCAAATATCCCAGCTGGACTTGGAATTGAAACACTGTGGTCGAATGTCGTCAATAAATCAGCATAAACATTCGCAATCGTTTGCAAATCTAACTCGTATTAGGGATTGGAGCAGGCCAACCAATTTTGCAAGTATTACGCATTTAATATTTACACACCACACGTTCTATATCAATGCAGACGACATAAGCTAACCCTGCGTAACTGAAGCCGACAGAATTTGTTTGTTCGGTCGGCTCGGCGGGTAATTTGCAACGCACTGTATGCATAGCCGAATGTGTCTCGCGTGGCTGGCGCGCGGCCTCTCCATAAACGGGTGCAAAACTGACGTTCCTTATTTATGGCTGGAGGTAATGAAATGTTAGCGGTGCGCGGCGCGCCGCGAACCTGCCGCCGTAATGAATAATGATGATTTGTAATGCCTTTTCCAGAGATGTCATTTCCGCGATTCGCCGAGAATATTTCCAACGTGACAGTGACGGTGGGGCGCGACGCGCTCCTGGCTTGCGTCGTAGACAACCTGCGGGGATTCAAGGTGAGTGCACCTTCGCATTCATGACTGGCATGAAGAATTTCCCGCGTCCGGGGTAAATTGTGCGAGCACGTGTGCGTGTTCGCGACGCGCGCGCGTCTGTGCGAGTGAGCGAGGTGATTCGGAGAGGGTGAGGTCGTCGGCGTGATGGATTGCCCAAGGAAGGATTATCGGATCGCGCGGCGCGAAAACGCCGTGGGGGACCTGCGACGCGCCCGCCGAATCGAGTTTCTTTGTCTGTGCTCGCGGTGCCTACGGAGGACGCAAAATATCGCCACGCGATACGCAACTACACCGTCAAGTCCTAAAGAAGTGGAGTCGGTAAGCGCGGAACCTAAGCAAGCGGAAAAAGACGTCAGACGACGCAAGACCTCGAGGGTTGCGACGCGGCTGTCGCGGCAGCCGACTGCTTCGACATCGGCGGGACGATTTATGCGAGTCACCGTTCGAATCTATTTTATGCATCGATTGAAAAATAATAACATTACCGCACATCCAATCCATATATAAACAACGGGGCGCTGTCAAGGCAGAGGAAGTCGGCCGGGCGACGATTCGATGAAAACAAAGTCGAAAATGGGCGTGCGATTTACTACAGCCCCTGCCGACTCTATCGTCGTGCCGGCACTGATCGTGGCCAACAGGAAAAAAGGAGTGAGGAATTGTTCGTGAGTTGAATTTGCTCCGGGGGCTTTCTTGGCGCGCTACCTTTTGCCCTGTGTATGTGTTTTTTTTTTGTCTACTTCCACTCCGGAAGTCTCGACAGACTAGGAGGACGTGCGCAGTTTCTCTGATTCGAAGATACAGCGCGAGGAGGGCATGTTTTCATTCCACTATATCGGATCGCTTCGTCCGCACCGCGCTCGAGGGGGTACCCGCGCCCTGTGCGCCGGACCGTGCGAAACGCGCGTGTACCCTTTACATCATCAGTTACTTTATCAATTGCGCTACCGCTGGCGCTAACCGCCGACGCTAGCAAACACAAAAACGCCCTGGTTCGTTTTGCAGGTCGCTTGGGTGCGCGTCGACACGCAGACGATCCTATCAATTCACCACAACGTCATCACGCAGAACCCGCGCATCACGCTTAGCCATAACGATCATCGCTCTTGGTACTTGCACATCCGCAACGTGCAGGAGACGGACCGGGGCTGGTACATGTGTCAGGTCAACACGGACCCGATGA